>APFE031466954.1:0-12250 GCA_000404065.3 Pinus taeda
ATGTATAACATTTATTATGAATTAGAATTATAAATATTTCTTATTCTATAATTATATTATAGTTTAATTTAATTCAATTCAATTTAATATTATTTATATAAAATAAATTCCACAACTAATTCTTACTAATTCCGAATGGTTAACTGTGGAACCAAATGTATCACTCCTATTTAAACATTTGGATAGATTGATTTTTTCGCCGTTGTCGTGAAGATGAATCACATTGGATGGTTCTAACTTAGTGACGTGATTAATCTGAAATACATCTCATTATCATTATGGAGCACAAAAGTCTAAGATCTAGCTAAATTATAGATTTTTTGGTGGTTTTGTTGGTAGTTTTTTGTGGTTTTCTAGGTCTTCTTTGTGGTTTTCTAAATATTTTTTTCTTGTTTTGAAGGGTTTTTTTTTGTGATTTCTTGTAAGTTTTCATGGTTTTTGTATGACAAGATTTATTTATTTTTATTATTTTTCAAGAAAAAATAAATTAAAAAAAAAAACAAAAAATATAGGAAACCTAACTTGAATTGAGCCTCTTATAGGTTGGTGGGGTTGTTGGTGAGGTTGGTTGGGTTGTTCCATGGTTGAATCGCTCAATAAATATTTTTTACACTTGCTTGAGCTCATGTTTTCCCCGCTGTCTATGCAAAAATGACTTGTTGTCTATGCAAAAATGACTTGTGCAGGGCACGACCACACCTATTAATACAAAATAGGGGCTTGATCAAGCCCTAAAGCTCAATTGGGCTTATAAGCTTAAGTGAGATGTAATGCTTGATCGATCTCCTATTGTTGAGTTAAACATAATCTTGATTCAGGGTTTGTTTTAAACCCTTGATTGAGCTATTTTTTTAACACTCAATGAGTTCTATCAAGCACTTAAAAATGGATCAATCAAGTGCTTAAAATGGCTCAATCAAGCACTTAAAATAGGTCAACCAGTCTCTCTTTCTTCACCTAAACACGTCATCCCTTTCCAAAAAGTGTAACCCAGCTCCATGGTTTTACCCTTTCACAATCTTTCATCCACATCTTCTCTACAAATTCATTGGGATCCTAAAATAATGTTTCCTTAGTTTGTCAGATCACCAAGATGTGGGTACTTCAATTAGAGTGTCCTCCTCATATTTTAAATACAATAATGATTTCTTAGAGCATAATAGAGTTTTATTAGTCCCATGTCATTTCTAAGGGTTGTTAGCACAATGGTGGGCCATTATACATCATAAATGGGTTGAAATAGCACATATGCATGTAGAAATAAATGATGTAGCAATTGACACAACAATCATGCACAATTTTATTTATTTTCCTACTTGGAACACCTTTTTTCAAGGTAGTCTTCCCAAGTGTTTATATCCCAATGGATATATTGAAGGCTTATAGGAACAATGTCTTCAAGTTTGTGATAGTTTTGTGGTTGCAAAGAAATATGTTAACTATCAACAACCTAAAGGCATATCATATGAGTAAAAATTTTCTTCCACTAATAGATAATTTAGATTTTCTTGAATGATGGTGATGAGTGAAAGATGTTTTCCTTAAATGATAATGATGAGCCAATCTATGAATAACATCCAATAATAATTATTCTTTATACATATTGACTTGAATTATGATAAGTTTTGCCACTTAAAAAAAATAAATTACTATACATTTTATAATAATAATAAAAAATTAAACAAAACAAAAAAACACACTATTTATAATAAAAACCTAAAATTATTATATATATAAAATAAATAAAAATATTAATTTTAATCTTTCCAAAAAATAATTAATTTAATCTTATTATTTTTTCTTTACCTAACATTATTAACTATATATATATATATAAAAAAATAAATAAAATAAATAAAAAATAAAAAAATCTATCAAGTAAAAAAATTATATCTTAAAAATTACATTATAAGTTATGAATATGTGTTCCTTTGAAATTAATCTATATTACTATCATATTTTTAGTATTTATATTTAAAAATAATATATCTCTAGATGTATATGTTACTTATTATTATTTGTTTTATTTTCCTTTTACCTAACTTGATTTTAGTGATGATTTCATATATTTTTATTAATTTAATTTATATATATTCATAATTTAATTAATTTGATATTATATAATTTAAATTAATAATTAACATTAACTAAAATAAATATTTATTTAATTGAAAGATCTATTGATTAAATAATTTATTCCTCTTAATTGTACTCTTATTATCCATCCTTCTTCTCAATCTCAAAATTGAACTTTAAAACATATTTTTTAATATATATATACAAAATGATTATGTGTATTGTTTTTTCCTTTCTTTAAGTGTGAAGCCAACTTCATGAATCACATGCAGGATTGTAGATTCTTCTCCACCGTCATTAGTTTCTAGATCTCCAAGATTCTATATCTTTCTACACTGCCATTAGTTTCTAGATCATTCTAGATCTCCATCTGAATCACATACCTATATCTTTCTACATTGCCATTAGTTTCTAGATCATTCTAGATCTCCATCTGAATCACATACAGGATTCTAGATCCTTCTTCCGCCTTTATAAATTTGTAATTTCTCTGGCCAAAGAAAGCAAGCCAAGGTCCAAACGTGTTATGTAATGCAAAGTGATTTATGTTCTCCAATGATTGTTTTATCTATTTTGTTGTTTCTAATCGAGTAATCTTGTTGTTTCTCCATTTGTCTGTCTCTGTGAATTATTCTCTCCTTTTGTCGTCTAAGTCTCTGAGTATGATTCCGCTGTGTGTTATGTATGCTCTGGTCTAACAACTGGTATCAGAGCTAGGATTGAATATCCACTGTGCAAGCCACTTAGTGTCATCGCCTTGCTCTAGCAGTGTTTGTTAAAACGTTGGCCGTTACCTCTGGAGCTGTTGAAGGATCTGTCCAGAAAATCGGAAATCCCTGCAAAGAAGAGAGTCCAGGAAAGGGATCTTTCCAGGAAATAGCTGAGGAACATTGGAACTAAAAGACAATTGCTGCAAGAAAAACAAGGTCATGGATCTATGTTGAAACGTGTTGCTGGAGTTTGAAAAGTGGAGATCCGTGGAGTTTGGAGTTGAAACGTGGTGTTCGTAAGTCTTTTTTACATCAAGCTTGCAGGCGTACATCAAGTTTTTTCTCAAACCAACATATGTATGTGTGAAATGTGAAAAGGTTAAAACATTATATATGCTTTTATATTTATTATGAAACATATATAATTATATGTTGGAATTTTGAAAAGTATACTTTAAAACGGAGCAGGAATTTTGAAAAGGGTATTTTAAAAGGAGGAAGGTCATTATTACTAAATTTTAAAGAGTAATAATAGAAGTTCTATTTTTAAGTGGAGTTTTTATGTTTTTAGGCATGAATTTGATTGAAAACGGAGACAATAGTTACAGATATGGAGAAGTTGAGCGGGGCTAATTTTTCCCTATGGAAATCACACATGGAGGATATACTGATTTTAAAGGATCAGTATTTTTCGATTGAGGGCACAACAAAGAAACCCTCATCGATGACAAGTGAAGAGTGGAATAAGCTAGATAGAAAGGTGATTGCAACAATCCACCAATAATTAGCAAAGAATGTGTATTTCAATGTGTTCGGAGAAAAGACAGCTGAAGGATTATGGAAGAAGCTCCATGATCTATATGAGAAGAACACGTCATCAAACAAAGTGTTCTTGATGAAAAAGTTTTATAATCTCAAAATGAAGGAGGGTGCCTCAGTTGCTGAGCACTTGAATGCATTTAATATTATTACTAATCAGCTTGCCTTTGTTAAAATCATTTTAGATGATGAAATTAGAGCTATTTTGCTAATGTGTTCTATGCCAGACACCTAGGAAAATTTAATTGTAGCTATAAGCACTTCAACAACTACAGGGACCCTGAAGTTTGATGATGTCAGCAGCAGTTTAATGAATGAGGAGCTATGATGCAAGTCAATTGCGGAAAACCAGGGAGGAGAAGCTCTAGCTCTAGCTGATCGTGGTAGGAGAATGGATCGAGGCTCGCAACGACGATAAAGATCGAGAGGCCGATCAAAATCAAGGAGAGTCAGAATCATATGCTTTCATTGTGGCAAACCCAGGAACATGAAGAAAGAATTTTGATTCTGGAAGAAAGGACAAAAGGATCCCAGACCATCTAGTACATATCACAAGTCATCCAACACAAATGAAGGTGAGACTACTGTTGTAGCCACAGATGGTGATGTGTTGTTACTGTTTTAGTAGAGGATGCATGTGTATATACATATAGCAGTAGCTTTGATTGGATCCTTGACTCTGGGGCATCTCATCATGTAACCCCATGCAAAGATAGTTTTATATCATATAATCTTGGTGATTATGGTAGAGTGCATTTGGGGAATAATCATTTTTGCAGTATTGTTGGAGTGGGAAATGTCTAGATCAAGATGAAAGATGGACAAAACATATTGTCGAAATAGGTCACGCATGTACCAGAAATGCACATGAGTTTAATCTCTATGGGACGACTGGATGATGAAGGCTATTTGACAAGCTTTGGAAAAGGAGGTTGGAAAATTAGCAAAGGTGCATTGGTCGTGGCCAAAGGAGCCAAGACAGGAACATTATACACATTGAAGACACTGACAGGAAAATCATATTTGACTGCTATCACAAAAGAAGGAAATTCAGCAGATCTGTGGCATAAGCGTTTGGGTCACATGAGCGAGAAGGCCTTAAAAATCCTCGTTGATAAAAATTTATTTCCAGGCTTGAAGTCCTACAATCTTGATCTTTGTGAGCATTGTATATATAGGCAAAGAAGGGTTTCATTCCTTATAGGTGGCCATGATAGAAAGAAAAATGTGTTAGAAGTGGTACACTCAGATGTGTTTGGGCCTGTTAACATCAAATCATTAGGAGGAACATCATATTTTGTAACATTTATAGATGATGCATCCAGGAAGGTTTGGGCATATCCTATGAAAAGTAAAAGTGAAGTGTTTGGAATATTTCAAAAATTCCATGTTGCTGTTAAAAGAGAGACTAACAAATTGCTGAAGTGTTTAAGAAGAGATAATGGTGGAGAATATTGCTCAAATGCATTTAAGGAATATTGTAACAGGTTTGGCATAAAGCATGAGAAGACTGTGCTTGGTACTCCTCAACAAAATGGTGTTGCAGAAAGGATAAATCACACCATTATGAAAAAGGTGCGATGTATGTTGTCCAATTCCAGTTTGGAGAAGAATTTTTGGGCTGAAGCAGTCAGGACTGCTTGCTACCTCATAAATAGATCTCTAGCTATAGCCTTGGATGGCGGTATCCCTGAAGAAGTTTGGACTGGTAAGAATTTGAATTATTCTCAATTTAAAATCTTTGGATGTGAATCATTCATACATATTCCCAAAGAAAATAGAACTAAGCTAGATGACAAATATATGAAATGCATTTTTTTGGGATATGCTGATGAAGATTTTGGTTATCGTCTATGGGATCCAGTCAAACATAAAATTATTAGAAGCAGGGATGTTATATTTAATGAGTCAGAAATGTTCAAGAGGATTGTAGGGAGTTGGAGGTTGGAGGTCAAGAAGGTTATTGAGAGGTTTGAAGAGCAGCGGGAAAACATACCACCAATACAAGAAAATGAACAGCAAATTCAGGAGCATGAAGAACAACAAGTGGAAAATAATGAACAACAAGAAGAAGGAATCTTGTAGGAACCTTTACAGGAGATTCAACCTGATAATGCACCATCACAGTTGGTTCGCAGATCTTCTAGGCCTCATAAGCCTTCACAAAGGTATCCTCCTTCAAACTATATTTTTTTGACTGATGAAGGTGAACCTAATTGTTTTCAAGAAGCTTGTAAAGTCGAGCACAGTAAAGAATGGAAGAAAGCAATGGAAGAAGAAATGAACTCTTTGCAGGAAAATAAAACTTGGGAGTTGGTAAACCTCCCAAAAGGTAGAAAGTCTCTACAAAACAAATGGGTGTACAGGATTAAGCATGAAGGTGACGAAAAGAAGGAGAGGTATAAAGCAAGACTAGTGGTGAAAGGTTTTGCTAAAAAAAAAGG
Organism: Pinus taeda; assembly: GCA_000404065.3. Classification (NCBI taxonomy): domain Eukaryota; kingdom Viridiplantae; phylum Streptophyta; class Pinopsida; order Pinales; family Pinaceae; genus Pinus; species Pinus taeda. The sequence goes on from APFE031466954.1 coordinate 6,050, forward strand.
TATTGACTTCACTGAAATGTTCTCACCTGTTGTTAAAATGTCATCCATTAGAGTCATTGTTGGTCTAGTTCCTGCTTTAGACCTAGAATGTGAATAGTTAGATGTAAAAACTGCTTTCCTTCGTGGTGAATTGGAGGAAGAAATTTATATGGAGCAGCGAGAAGGCTTCATAGAAAAAGGAAAGAAAGACCTTACTTGTAGGCTGAATAAGAGTCTCTACGGGTTGAAACATGCACCTTGACAATGATACAAGAAATTAGATTCATTCATGTTGGAACATGGTTTTCAAAGATTGGATGCTGACCACTGTGTATATATCAACATGTATGATCAAGGAAAGTATATCATATTATTGTTATATGTGGATGATATGTTGATTGTTGGGCATGATAAGAATAAGATCAATAGGTTGAAGAAATATTTGGGTAGAAAATTTGCAATGAAGGATTTGGGACCAGCATAATAGATATTGGGTATGCAGATTATGCGTGATAGGAAAAACAAAAGGTTGTGGTTGTCAGAAGAAAAATATATCAAGAAGGGGCTTGCCAAGTTTAATATGAAGGATGCCAAGCCAGTTGGTACAACCCTTGTATCCCACTTCAAGCTGAGTACTGAATTTTGTCCTAGTAATGACAAAGAGAAAGAAGAAATGAGCAAGATTCCTTATGCTTCAACAGTTGGCTATTTGATGTATGCCATGGTATGCACATGACCAGAGATTGCATATTCAGTGGGAGTAGTGAGTAGGTTCCTTACCAATCAGGGGAAACAACATTGACAAGCAGTGAAATCGATTTTAAGGTATCTCAAGGGTACTAGTCATTATTGTTTATGTTTTGGTCATGATGAGACTGTGCTTGAAGTGTTTACAGATGCAGATATGGCTGGAGATATGGATACCAGAAAGTCCACTATAGGTTATTTGTATACATTTGCAGGTGCAGCAATATCTTGGGTGTCAAGGCTACAAAGAATAGTAGCCCTCTCTACAAGAGAAGCATAGTACATAGCTGCAACAGAAGCTTGTAAAGAGATGTTGTGGATGCATCAATTCCTAGGAGAGATAGGAATAAAGCAGGAAAAGTATGTGTTATATTGTGATAGTCAGAGAGCCATTCACTTGGAGAAAAACCTAGCATTTCATTCAAAAACCAAGCATATTGACTTAAAGTACAATTGGATTTAGCATGTGTTGCAGGAAGAACAATTATCCTTGGAAAAGATCCATACAAATAGGAACCCTGCTGATATGCTCACTAAGATTCTACCACGAAATAAACATGAGTTATGTAGAGGCATGATAGGACTCGGTGTGAGTTGATGACTCTTATTTCGCTTCAAGTGGGAGAATGTTAAGTGTGAAGCCAAATTCATGAATCACATGCAGGATTCTAGATTCTTCTACACTGCCATTAGTTTCTAGATTTCCAAGATTCTAGATCTTTTTACACCGCCATTAGTTTCTAGATCGTTCCAGATTTCCATCTGAATCACATACAAGATTCTAGATCCTTCTTTTGTCTCTATAAATTTGTAATTTCTCTGGGCAAGGAAAGAAAGCCAAAGCCCAAGCCTGTTATGTAATGCAAAGTGAATTTTGTTCTCCAGTAATTGTTTTATCTATTCCGTTGTTTCTAATTGAGTAATCTTGTTGTTTCTCCATTTGTCCATATCTATGAATTATTTTCTGCTTTTGTCATCTAAGTATTTAAGTATGTCTCTGAGTATGAATCTGATGCTCTGGTCTAACACTTTTTACTTAACTTGATTTTATATTATTGATTTCATATATTTTAATATATATAATTTAGATTAATAATTTATTATATATTAATTAAAAAAATATTTATTTTATTGAAAGATTTATTCATTAAATAATTTATTCTTCTTGATTTACTAATTTTCTTTATTCTCAATCTCAAAATTGAATTTTAAAACTAATAAAAAACACACATCTAACGAAATAATAATAATAATAACAACATCTCACATGAATTAATGATGCTTACTCTAATTATTGTTCATAGATTCGATTGTTGGTATTCTCTTCAGCCCACTAGTGCGTTTGATATGCCTTCAGCCTAGCCCTATCCATATATGGAGGATGAGCCCATTCTGGCTTTTCATAGGATGCTCATTTCTACCGGGATGGTCAGTTTCCAATTTGCCATTTCTCTTTATCGCCCTTTCAGAACAAAAATAAAATTGAAATTACTGCTTTTGTAATTTTCGAAAGATTTGCTTTTGTACGTACTTACAGAAATTTATGTTTAAATGGTCCCTTATTTCGTTTCGTCGATCCATAAACCAAAAAACGCCAGATTTATGAAACAATGAAATTATTTTATATTAAAAGTGAGAGCACGAGAGCAAAAGCTGCAACAACTCCGGTAAGTTGCATTGGCAGAAAAAGGCAACTGAGATTGCATTGGTAGAGAAAGGCGAATGAAAAAGCAAGCCTTTTCGAAGCGCCCTTCAGTGATTGAGGGGTCATCAACTTCAGGCACATGAAGGTCAACAAGAAATGACACACAGAAAGCTTCAGACTGTCAAATCGATGTGAAGGATGGCCTATGTAAATTGAAGGACAAAAAATCAACAGTGGCTTTCAAGACATGTTCTGTCAAATGGATGTGATGGATAACAAGACATGAAACAATAATGGGTTTTTAAGACATGAATGTTGTTAAGAAATTTATTGCATAACATAAATAATTACTGAGAAGAATAAATATAAAAATGACCAGCAACAACCATAAACACATAAACACAAATGTTATATGGGGAAACCCCAAATCCAAAGAAAAACCCAACTTAATAAGATCTTATTAGCATTGGCCAATACCCTGGCCAATCCGACTTATAAAAATGACCAGCAAGAACCATAAACACATAAACACAAATGTTATATGGGGAAACCCCAAATCCAAGGAAAAACCCAACTTAATAAGATCTTATTAGCATTGGCCAATACCGTTGCCAATCCGACTAAGTGAGCCTTCACCACTTACCTCCAGGGCTTGCATTACAATGAAGTCCTTCGAGCCTTTTATAAGCTCCATTACATATAATACCATGGGCAGAATACCATGGGTGCATAATACCATGTGCCCCAAAATCATCACTGTTTAACTTGGTTAACTTTGACTCTATTCTGAGTCAAGTTTACCTAACAATATTTCCCCTTTAAACTTGATTTGGGTTCCTTGACTAACTCAAGCCAATCCTGCTAAGTGAGACAATCCCGCTCACTTTAGCTCTTACCCCCCTTAAAGTTTTTACCCGGGGTATTGTTAACTTGATATCTCCCCTATCACCTAGGTCTAACCCAAACTTTACCGGTGATCACCGAGGGGTACACATGCCTTACGAGGTCTTATAGTAATATGCCCATTTACATTCAATAATTTTGACTTTAGTAAAAAAAAAATTTTGTTTATTGCTGCTCGATTCTGATCCATCTTCTCTCAATTTGATTTGTTCAAAAACTTCTATCAAACCGCTCCAACTACGAGCCCGACAAGAACCTCATAGATTTGAGCAACGGTGGTCTCACGTAGAAGAAAACGAACAATTTTCGAAGCCGCGTGAACAATTTTCTTCTGCTGATTTGCATGAGCTCACGCCTACTGCGATCTCTGGTAGTTATGGGACTATCTTCTGTACATAGTTATAAATAATTAATTCCTACTTGTCTATGGTTGTAATTCTCCATTTAAGGAGTTTGTTCCTACATAATAGAAATTAGCTAGAATATAGTTTCTCCTAGTTTAGTGTGTGGTTGAGAGAATCTCTCAACCACGCTACTGTACGTCTAAGATGGAATTCATATCTTGAGACTATTGCTTGTATAAATATGTGTGTAATTTCCTCATTCATGATATAGAATATATTTTGAGTGGTTGTGCTATTTTATCTTGGTATCAGAGCTTCAGAGCCCGTAAGGGCCTCTGGCCCTTCCTGGGCATAGAGAAATAAATTACTGTGTTTGTATAGCTTTATTAAATTTTTTGTTTGTCCATCTAAGCCAAATGACCCTGGCGCAGACAAGGCCAGATGCTAGATGAGGCTGATAGAATGCTTGGATCTCTGTTAGACGAGACCGAGAACGGTTGTTCAGTGAGCGCAAACTGAGAGGACGAGAAATCGTGGTTGATCGCTCGCTGATGTTCAAGTAGATGAAATCCAGCCAAAGAAGATCTTTATGAATTGTTTTTCGTCAAGAAGGCGAGGAGATGTAGAAGATGGTCCGTCAAATATTTTCAAAGATCTTCCTCTTTCACGCCAGGCATCCCTCAACAAGCCAGAGGTTCCTGTGTTCATTTTAGGATCCAACGCCGCAACTGTTAATGAACTTATATTTCCTATTTTTGATCTTATAGCGGAGGTGCCATTGGTAACCAACTCCCTAGATGGCGCAGAGGCGATGTGGTGAATTCGTGCTATTTTATCTTGGAGAAGTCTCCTCAGCACGGAATTGACCGAAGAAGGGGCGATGCTCTTTGTCAACTTGGAGGTTGCTGATATCGATTGTGAGATGGTGTGACTTTCTGGAGGTCGTGGATAGCTACTGGAGGTGGGATCCGACCCGTGGAGACATGTGGATATTCCTTGTGAAATTTGTGACAATTTAAACCCTCTTTACTGGATCTGGGAATCAGATCTGACAAAGTGCTGGTGGATGTAAGTTCGGATCATATTAGACAATGTGGTAGATGCGAATATGTGGCATATCGTTGGAGCTGTGGTGTGGGTGTTAGTTTCAATGCACTAGATCGCAGCACCAGGGATCGGAACAGCGGAGGCATCTTGAGTCCGTGGCAGTGGCTTGCATATTAGAATCACCCCATCGCTTGGCTGTATATGTTGGCGAATCTTTGAATCAGGTGGTGGTGAATCTTCCATCATAGAGGAGCAATAGATTTGTGAGTTTGCCTGGAAACCCATGTCGTCATGGCAGTTAGAAATGTGAATGCTAGCAATTCTGTCAAAGAAGCTATCATTAAAGAAATTGGCACTGCTCATGTGGATGCTCTATAGCTAGATCTAAGTTCTATGGCATCTTTTCGGGATTTCCCTTCAAAATTCAAATCTTTAAATCTTCCTTTGAACATGCTAAACACACATGGGAGCAAGAACAATAGGAAAGATAAATCATGCAGTTCATTTTTTATTAACAGGAGATATACATTTATAGTACATTGTTGTGACCGTTGGGATTCACATCCCAAGGTCTCTTGACTCCTTTTGTCCATTCAACTTCCACACTAACCCATTGAGGGTTAGGTGTCCAACATTCCCCCCTTCAATCCGAAGGGTTATGCATGAGTCCAAGAAGAGAGCTGTAATACAAAATGTGCAAAAATGCATGGCAGCACTAGGCTGAATGTGCTCTATGAAATGTTGGTATAAAGGGTGGTGGTTTAAGGATGGCCACCAACACTGGAACGCTTAGTGCAGTTCCCGGAACTCTTCCAAAACTGGCAAGAAGCTGAAGTCTTCTGCTAGAGGAAGTGATCCTATTGTTTTAAAGAGGGAAACCTTCAACCATAAAAGGGAAGTCTCACCCCGCATAAAAGGTAAAACTTCAACCTGAAAAGGGAAGTCTCAACCTGTGATGGTTTAAGGATGACCAACAACTCTGGAATGCTTAATGCAATTCCTGGAACTCTTCCAAAACTGGCAAGAAGCTGGAGTCTTCTGCTAGAGGAAGTGTTCTCAATTTTGTTCCTGGAATTCTTCCAAAGCTAGCAAGAAGCTGAAGTCTTCTGCTAGAGGAAGTGTCCCAGATTACCAACTGAAGGCATGTTCATGAGCATCTTTGTCTCTGGCTACAACTCTGAAACTGGTGTGGCAGGTTGTGGCTCAGGCTTGCTTGATGTGAGTTTGAAGCTTGTAGATGACCATCATTTCCCCCCCTGTCAGATACAAGGTGAGATGATGGAGAAAACTCAACTGCAAGACTGTCCAATACTCTGGAACAAGTTCTGACATGTGATTGGAATATCTTCTTGGTTGTTGATGCCCATTGCCAAGAAGCGATCCATCCAAGATGAATCTTTGTTCTTGCAAGACATTTGTTTCTGAAGCATTTGTGTGAAGAATGACTGGTTTTATGACAATGCTTACATGGATGAAGATCAAAACAGTGATCTTTCAGATGGCCAACTCGATCACAGTGTTGGCATTTCACAATCT
>APFE031466954.1:12260-23031 GCA_000404065.3 Pinus taeda
TTTTAAAGTGGGAAACCTTCAACCATAAAAGGGAGGCCTCACCCCGCATAAAAGGTAAAACTTCAACCTGTAAAGGGAAGTCTCAACCTGTGATGGTTTAAGGATGACCAACAACTCTGGAATGCTTATGCAATTCCTGGAACTCTTCCAAAACTGGCAAGAAGCTGTAAGTCTTCTGCTAGTGGAAGTGTCCTCAATTTTGTCTCCGGAACTCTTCCAAAACGGCAAGAAGCTGTAAGTCTTATGCTAGAGGAAGTGTTCTCAATTTTGTCTCCGGAACTCTTCCAAACTGGCAAGAAGCTGTAAGTCTTCTGCTAGAGGAAGTGTCCCACATCGCCAACTGAAGGCTTGTTCAGGCATCTATGTCTCTGGCTACAACTCTGAAACTGGTGTGGCAGGTTGTGGCTCAGGCTCGCTTGATGTGGCTTTGAAGCTTGTAGATGACCATCATTTCCCCCCCCTGTCAGATACAAGGTGAGAAGATGGAGAAAACTCAACTGCAAGACTGTTCAATATTCTGGAACAAGTTCTGACATGTGTTTGAAATATCTTCTTGGCTGTTGATGCCCATTGCCAAGAAGCGATCCATCCTAGATGAATCTTTGATCTTGCAGGACGTTTGTTGCTGAAGCATCTGTGTGAAGAATGGCTGGTTTTATGGCAGTGCTTACATGGATGAAGATCAAAATAGTGATCTTTCAGATGGCCAACTCGATCACAGTGTTGGCATTTCACAATCTGTTGTTGTTGTTGCTGTGGAAGAGAAGAAAAGTCTGGAACAGCTGTAGTTGAACTGTCATGAGGAGCAAGTGAATTGTCATTAATGAAACCAGCACTCTGAAACTGAATGGGCTTGGCATAGTCTAGAATATGAAAGGACAAGTCCTTGTCATATCCAAGACCAGTTCTGTGCTTGTTGTGGACAAGCTGTTCCCAAGGTCTGATGATGGTCTTGGGAAGTGCAGACTGAGCTTCTGCATCTGCATGTACAGCTGCTACTTTATTTGAATGAACTGTAACATTATTAACATGCTGCTGATGGGTGGTTGTCTCAATGTTCTGAACAAAAACAAGTTCAGAATGATGTCTATTTTGATGTAGCTCTTATTGTTGTAGCTGTGATTCAAGCTGCAAAAAAATCGATCTTTTCTTGTGCATTTTCCAAATAAGTTTGAATATTGGTGAGAAAATCCTTGCTGATTTTGACTGTATTATCCATAGTAGAGAGTATTAGATTGTCCACTAACTCTAATATTGCACTAATTGGATCCATTTTTAATCCTCAAAAAATAGTAAAACAATGAGGCAAAGATGGACAGCAATTTCTCTTTTATACTTCAAATCAATCAGATTGCAATAGATTCAGCACACAAAGAATGGTGATATCCGGAAAATAGACTCCTCACTCAAAAATGAATTTTATTCAATTCACCTGAGAATTTAACTTCCAACAAGGCTACAAGCAATTTAGGCCTCAAAAAGATACTTTCCTGTACCAGCCTTGAATCCAAGGGAACTTGTCCTGGCAACACTTCAATAAAAATCTCTGATATGAACAACCTTTAAGAAAATACACCAATTCGATCTATAATACCACGAAACTTGCTAATTAGGAATCAAATCAATACATATCTTCCTGTGATCTGTATGCCTTCTCCAGCGCTACCAAACCATTTCACTGTTCTGCAAACTAGACAAATCACTCTCTATTGCCGAAGAGTAGCTTTCGTTTTCCATCGAACGGGAGGAACTCCATGCTTTTACCCAAATCGCAATTACTGGAAAATTCACACTTTCCCTTTTATATGCAGAAGCTATCTTTCAGATTATGATTATAAAACCATTTCACAATCAATCAATCTCTGTATATGAGAGTTTCCTCCTTCATGGCAAATTTAGAACTTCTGAAATCTTCAATCAAATCCAATGACTTAATTCATGCATATATGACTTGAACCCATGAAACAATGCGCCCATATTCCATTCGACATTATATTAATCGACCCAACCAGCACAAAACTCTGTATTTTCAACCCAATATCAATCATGTATATATTAGCATATTAAATATTCAACTCAAATCTGTTCAAGAACAAACGCCCACCAGACACCTTGAATTCACATTCATATAACCCAATACAGCAATGGTCCCACAATGAACCAAACAGCGTATGAATTCAACATTAATTGAATTTGATTAGAAGTTTATACAACACACAGTGAAAACCAGAGTCACGATTGAAGCCGGTTTCTAAGTAAATGAGGATAGTGGTTTATGTGAAGTCCACGATTTCAAAACCTGTAGTTGGACTTTTGTCTACATGGATATATAACCATCACAATTTTACAAAATCCTTTCAAAACACTTCCACGCTATTGCAAAGCAGAATTGTTTAAATATACAGAAAGGCAAACTGAAGTCGTTAACTGGTTGAATGCTTAGCAATCAAAGGAGTGCTAATTAAAAATCTGTATTGATTTTTCTTTGGGCATCGATTCTTTTAGTCAACCTAACAATAATCCATTCAACTTTGAAATATGTGTTAAATACAATCAATCATCACAGCGAAGGATCGAAACTTGTATCGATTGCCATGGCAAAGAATCGATGCTCCAAATTTATATGGAATCCTTTACCCAACTTACAATCAACCACAGTTCTTCACAAGGTTTCAACGCGCATTACCTTTGTTGTGTCTGGCAATTCGTGCCACTGTCAAGACTGATCAATACGCCATCCAAATGCCTTTCAAAGTTGTTCATCTCATGGTCTTTATCAACGAACGTAGCTGCAGTTCCCCAATGTGTGAATCAAATTCACTCAGCGCTCTTTTCTTGAAGATGTTCTAGGCTTGCGCAGGGCTTTTATTCTTCTCCGACACTTCTGCAAACAAAACTCAACTCAACCTTTTATCATCCAGCTTACCACTCACTCACTTGCACATCGACGACATATCAGCGTTCAAATATTATTTGAAAGAGCAGGCAGCGTTCAAAAAGATATATCAGGCAGCGTTCAAAAGGATATATCAGGCATTGATATCAGGCAGAAATAATTATGGTAGACAGAGTGGCGCAGCATCAATAATGGCAAAAAATGGTTATAGAGAGCGCACAGAGCGTATCTTGGACATCGCTAGTTAGGCAGACAGAACGCAGATAAAGGAATATGGAGGAGTAGCGCAGGTATATGCAAGAGGTGGCAGCTAAATTCTAGCTGAGAAAATATTCATAAGTGATGGCAGAAACCATAAAACAAATGGTTCAAAGAAATTATGCAAGGTAGGAATACGCCTGCTCTGATACCATGTTAAACAGACATGGGAGCAAGAACAATAGGAAATATAGATGATGCAGTTCATTTTTTATTAACAAGAGATATACATTTATAGTACATTGTTGTGACCGTTGGGATTCACATCCCAAGGTCTCTTGGACTCCTTTTGTCCATTCGGCTTACACACTAACCCATTGAGGATTAGGTGTCCAACAGAACATTTTAATAAATAATGTGGGAATTATGGCATGTCCCTTTCAGCTTTCTCAGGATGGAATAGAAGGAAAAGCGCTGGCTATTGAGAAGGAAAGGCGATCGCGAGATTCCCCTGCTCGATCGTTACCACTTCTTGTGGGTCATTCACAAGCACCACAGCAATGCTAAGGACAAGATCTTTGATACGTCGGTGTAGATCAAGGAAGGATTGGATCGCCATATCTCTGCCCCCCACTTCATGTGGCTTATTAGAGTGTGCCTAGTCCCTACAGAGAAGCCGCGGCTCGGATGGCGTACCCCAATTCGGAGGCCATTCCATGCGACAAGTTCGAGGTGGCTTTTCACGCTGTGGAGCTTTGGATAGCCTACAGGGCAGTTCTTCCTGTGGAGAATTAATTGGGCAGAAGCATACACAGAAATTACAATCTTCTCCTCCACTTTAGCATGGCCATTGACAACAACCAGGCTGTCGTCAACATATTTCTCCGTCTCATGCCACTGAGACAAGGCTGATTTAGGTGAGGATGTAGATTAGATCACCGCTTCCTGTGTAAAGCTTTCAACTGTGTAAATTCATGCAAGAGATGCCACGTTGTAGGAATTGATTGTGATATTGTGCCATATTCCTAGTGTTCTACCAATCGGATCACGATCTCTTTCTATGAAATTCGTAGAATAAAAAGCGTCCAGGAATCTTTAGCAGCCGCTGCTAGTAGATGCGTTTCCCCGGTCAATATTGTCGAACAGTAGAGCTGGCACAAATGAATAAACAGGGACTGATTGCGATGTTTCCGAGCGAGGAAACTTGACTACAAAGTTTGCTATTGATTATGGTACTGTATATAATGAGCATGCGAGAATGACACGGTTCTTTTTACCCAAGGGATGAAGGTGAGTGCGTGTATGACGATGGATCATCACACCAGGGGGAGTTTCAATAGCCATGGATCTCCCCAGTGGATCTGGATCACTGCTCTGGTGGAGCATCATATGTTATACGGTTTCATAAGGTGAAGTTCATGTGTAGTTTTGGTGGCAAAGTTCTTCCAAGACCAAGTGATGGTGCCCTCAGATATGTGGGAGGCTGTGTATGGATCATCAGTGTTTGAATGCACTGCATTGAATCCAGGTGAAAAGTCGTCAATCTGTTTCTTTATCAGTAGACCCCTCACAGGTATCATTGGTGAAAAATAGTTGCTGTTATGTTTGGCAAATAATCATCTTTGGGCGGAGATAGAGAAATTAAATTTGAAGAGTTTATGTTTTATTTTCTTGGAATCATATTTAAATATTATTGAGCCTAGCTAACTCAATGTAGGCAAAGTTATTTTGTTAGAATTTGCAACTCTAACGAATGACAGGTTAAGCATGGAGTTCTAAGAAGTTATTTGAACAAACAAGGATGCCCAAGATGTGAACAATGAAAAATGAGGTAAAGCAGCAGCAACAACGTTTATGGTGGACAACAAAGTAGATGTTTGTTTAAGTTAGTGTGATTTGTGGAATAGACTCCCTAACATATTATAAGCAAGTCCAGTTGTTGTAATGGTCATTGTATGTACCGAGAAACTCCAAAATGTTGAATGAAATGTAAGTTTTTTAAAGGCATATGAAAGTTCGTGGAGATCTTAAAACCACTTTGTAATGGTTTATGGTCAGCCTGAAACCGTCTTTTGTCACTGTAAAGTGATGGTTGGTGGTGAGTCAGAAACCATCTATAGAGTCTTTGTGGCTTGAGATGCCTTTGTGGCTGCATGTACACGAGTGGCCGCATGTACATGAGAGCTGTGTGCTCAGCAGAGCTTTGTGCTCAATTTGAGCAGGTGGACTGCAGTAACACCTAGCTAGTCTCAGATGATTCATTAATCTCTGAGAAGAAGGGGGTTGGCATGCTTTCTTAGCTGACAGTTGTGCTGAGAAGTACAATTGGTGCGACTGTTCAGTACATACTCGTGCCAACGCGCTAAATCATGGGAATGGTGCGAAAGTGCACGATTTTTTATTCAGGAAGACGCCAACTCAACTTCATGGGGATCCACGGGAAGCCTCATCTTAGTTTGACGATTTGCGGAGAAGCACATCAGAGAAGTTGCGGATCTGTCCGAGAGAGGCAGATTGTGTTTAGGAGGTTCTGCACATGCAATTCGCCTGATGGTGGTGGATTTGTAGGTACATATATGCAGTGATAATGGTTGACAGAATCATGTATGCAAATGACATCCTACAAGGCTAGCGGTTGCAGCGGTTGGTACCCATGCATTTTGGTGGATGGTTGCTCTTTTATGGATATCGACATATTCTCTGTTATTTTTTACCACAACCAAACTTTGTGAATCACTAGCATGACAAGTAGTCATTAAGGGGGGGAGTTAGAAATAATTAATTCCTACTTGTCTATGGTTGTAATTCTCCATTTCAGGAGTTTGTTCCTACATAATAGGAATTAGCTAGAATATAGTTTCTCCTAGTCTAGTGTGTGGTTGAGAGAATCTCTCAACCACGCTACTGTACGTCTAAGATAGAATTCCTATCTTGAGACTATTGCTTGTATAAATATGTGTGTAATTTCCTCATTCATGATATAGAATATATTTTGAGTGGTTGTGCTATTTTATCTTACATTCTCCTCGAAGTTCTTCCACATACGATTGTTCCACCATTATTTTCAGACCCAGATCTGTAAAAAGGGTGCATTGATCTCGTAAGGCACTATAAATCCCTGGAATCAAAGATTCCCTTTTGAAGCCAAGATCTAGCTTTGATACCAGTTGTTAAGAAATTTATTGCATAACATAAAGAATGACCGAGAGGAATAAATATAAAAATGATTGGCAACAACCATAAACACATAAACACAAATGTTTATATGGGGAAACCCCAAATCCGAGGAATAACCCAACCTAATAAGATCTTATTAACATTGGCCAAAACCCTGGCCAATTCGACCAAGTGAGCCTTCCCGACTCACCTCAAGGGCTTGCATTACAATGAAGTCCTTCGAGCCTTTTATAAGCTCCATTACATATAATACCATGGGCACAATACCATGTGCCCCAAAATCATCACTGTTTAACTTGGTCAACTTTGACTCTATCTTGAGTCAAGTTTATCTAACAAATGTGAATATAAACGTGATTGAACCAGTAAAAACAATGATTATTTAGATGATCATAACTACAACCCACGTATAGAATTTGATGGGTAAATTGCTTGCAAATTAAATACAGTTTAAAAATTTACACAAAGAATTTGATGGGCAAATTTCTTGCGGTTTAAAAATTTACATAACTGTTAGGGTTTTCTGTGAAATAATGAAAATGGATAGGGGAGATGTGAAAACTAGTAAATTTGAAAAGTGGATCTGTTTTGAAATTCCAACCTTGGTACATAGTATTTATCGATGTTTAGGTAATATAATCCCTTTTATATTTCTATGTATATCCCAAGGTAAGTTATATTGAACGTATCAGCTTATTCACTATATATGTAGAAATGGATAATCTTGTAATAAACTTCTTATGAGTTATATTTATATAGCTGCTAGGATTTTTTTGTGAAAAAGTGAACATTGATGAGGGAGGTGTGAAAATCCTTAAATTTGACAAGTGAGTGTGTTTTGAAATTCCAACCTTTGTACTGAGTATTTATTGCCATTTAAGCAATATAGTCCTTTTTATATTTTCGTGTAGTAGACATGAACAATCTTATAATAAAAACATTAAAACATTATAGTTTTCCTCAATTTTTTTTTACTTTGGATTATATTAAATTAAATAAAAATTTACAATATTATTATCTTATATCAACTTAAGTCATCTTTACACTTTAGTTATTTTTAATTTATTAATGGATTTAATATTAAATTAAATTATCCCTATTAATTTATTCTTTATAATCGAGGTTTTTCTTACATCAAAATTTTCAAGCATTAATAAAACTTTCAATTTCTTATTATTACCTGGGTTGTTAGTCCCATGTTTCAAGGTAGTTTGATTCTAAATGAGTTGAGTGTCAATATTATTCTAACATCGAAGGCAACTTGGGAATCAAACTTGGCCCAAGCCTTTGATACCATCTAAAAGTATTTGTATTACTCACCATATAAAAGTATATAAAATACCTCCACCATATAGCAATAGAAGTCTAGTGTTAAAAGTAACTATGATAATTGGATAGATACAATTTTAGGAAAAAAAAAATGTTGAAAAAAACCAAATTTAAAAAATAAATCCAAATTTAACACAAATACATCTATTATTATGACCATATTTTTATATGTGAAATTTAAAATTGTTTTAATACTAGTATAATTTCATATACAATAAATGTTTATTTTTCTTATTTATTTTTAATTATTTAAATATTTAAATGTATTATAGTATATTATAAAACTAATTAATCAAATTAGTCTTGTTACACCATTATTTTATTTATATATTTTTTTACTTAAATCAATAACATTAAAAATATTTCTTGATATTTAATAAAGAGTTAGAGTTGATTGAGTAAAGACGTAATTGAAAATAATGTTCATTCTGAAATTTTCCCTAAATCACTCTTTTTACTAAGACCATCCTAACATTGAGCCACCTCTTGTTGATTTCTAAGTGAATGTAACTAGTATCCCCTTAAAATGTTTTACCAGCACTTTTATTAAGATTTAAAAATGATTTAGGGAATGATTTGTGATCCATGATGATAAGTGTGTTATTCTCGGAAAAAACACCTTTAGAAGCTGGAAAAATAAATACTTTCTCGATGAAGTATCTGTCATTTGCCATTCACCAAACTCACCTATTCACCAATTAACCTAAACTTTATCTTAAATAATAAAATATATATATTTATAAAACAATAGCAGTTGCGGCTCTGATGGTATGGTCAGAACGAAGCTTTCCCTAAAAACAATCTAAATTCAAAGGGGCAGAATGTTCTTTTACTTATTTTTAAATATGATAGAAAAATATCTATTTTTTTTTTAAAATTTATCAAGATTTAGTTAAATCAATATGAGTGACAATTATTATTGGTTATTATTTATTATTATCATTAAAAGAAAATTACATTATTTTTAATTTTTTTGGTGGTCTCTGAGGGGTAAGTTATCACTCTTATTTTTTTGGTGGTCTTTGAAGAGTAAGTTATCACTCTTGTTAGATGTATTTGGACTTGTTAGATGTCTTTGGACCTTGGGCCATTAACCTGTTTCCTTACATCATAAACCCTTAAAAACAAAAGAAATAAATTGAAAGAATGTATCGCTATTTTCATTCAATGACTTTCTTATTTATAAAAATTAAATTATTAAAATTGGAGCAGTTTCTGTCATTTCATGCTAATCCATCCAGGGGATTCAGGATGGGATGACAAGTGACATGAGGAGGGTCACAATAGCCTGATGACTGAGTTACATATAGAAATTTTGGCATGAATTTGATAAAATCTGGTGGAAAGTTTTGGAAATTTGGGTTACAACTGTCAAGTTTCAAGATTTTGAGTGTTGAAGGTGTTGAATCAATTTCCACGGAAAACAATATTCAAGCACTCCTACTGTCAGATATTTTGAGAAAAAAATAATAAGATTCCTGTGATTTTTTGCAATTCTGAGCTACTTGATAAACAACCCCTATAACAACACCCCAAATAGTAAGTGAACATGTAACTAAATAGTCAATATATACCAGCAGGGATGGAACTTGACAAGAAAATTGCCAGTAAGTAATTAATTTTCCTATAAATACAATTAAAAATTTAGAAACCCATTTAGATCTTTCTTTGAAACTGTAAGACAGATTAGGAGATGTGAAATCCGTAGAATTTAAAGTAGTCTGTTTTGAGATTCCAAAACTGTATGCAAAAATCTAGTCATTGTTGGTACTGTTGCCGCTCAGTTGTTGGGGATTTTTGCAATGGGAAAATCCCAAAAACAAACATTAACTGAACACAGAGTCAATGCTCTGTTTTTCCTCCTCAGGATCTTTTTGCACAGGGAAGCCCTTTTTTAAAAAAAAATTACTGAGCAGAGTATTGCACCACCATAAAATATTTCTATTCATTAAAATAAAAACACTAATACAAATTCATCCTCTTTCACTGATAGGGATTCACCAAAACATTTTAACAAAAGTTACTCTGCCTCCTTTGAAATTTTACACCACTGTGTGTAAATATTTCATTTACATTCACTCCTGTGTGAAAACAAAAATTACAGGGATTTACAGTTTTACCTTTTCACTGCTGTGTGAAACAATTCATGGTTTTACATACTTCCCCTGGTTTTCTTCTTTCACCTCTCCACCTTTTGCTCCTGCACTGTTGTGTGTTCTACAATATGTTTTTTTAATACAATGTCAACGAACAACAACTCATTTTCTTATGCACTGCTGTGCATGCCAATAACCATAGACTCTGTCTCATTTTTTTCGAGCTGTGCAATTTTACCGGAACAAAACATAACACATATAATATGGAATTTTGATGCAAACGAATAACATACTCATGACATAAGCGATAGCCAAAGAAGAAACCCCTGCCGCTGCAAAAGAGACCTTGAGGCTTTTCGCTTTGTGTTTTTTTTTTTTTAGAGCAAGTCCAGCAAAATGATAAAACTATATTTTTTGTTTCGTGAAAGATAAAAACTACATGCGTAAAACAAAACAAACACACTAAATTTAATTGTTTCACCTATATCTACGAACGCCATTTAATTCTCAGCATGGAAAAGGTACAACATAAATTAATTTACTGCTGAAAGACAAAATTTTACGCCATCTCCATGTCCTGCAGAGTGTACCCAGTTTTGACCTTGATCTGACGGCGAGCAGTCTTCACACTCATCCAACGATCATCGCTCGGCCAAATCAAACGAACGTTATGTCCCGATAGAAAGGCTGTTTTGAAAACGTACAGAGGACGCGTGGCAGAGTTTTATTGCATCGGAGGCGTTTGTACGAAAACCATCTCATGCCAAAGAGCGGTGCGATAACTTACCGGTGGTTTTCTCGTTTGTTGCTGTGGTTTCAGGTGCTGGTACGGCTGCGCGGTTGAAATTATAAATTCAACACTCCCCTTTAATTTCAACTGCTGGGCATTCGGTCATACCCAGACACTTCCTAAAAAATTCAAAGCTTTTCTGATCCAGTGGCTTTATCAAGATGTCTGCAACCTGTTCTTGAGTCCTGCAATGTTCTAGGACAATTTCTCCATTGTTCACCAATTCTCTGATGTAGTGAAACCTTGTATCAATGTGTTTCATTCTCTTATGAAACACTGAATTCT
>APFE031466972.1:0-32893 GCA_000404065.3 Pinus taeda
ACGCCCACCATAAATTTAAAAAAAACATATTTTTGACTGTGTTTCAGGGGTTTGGGGGGGAAACTAAGGGTGTTTCAACCCTAACAATGTTGGCGATTAATGGTAATGTTAAATTCTTAAAGTAAAAGTGACATTTTCATTTTCATCCTTTTACTTAAATTTTTAACATTACCATGAAATGACTCAGGATGTTTGAGAGTGGTTTCGACCTCATTGGATTTCATATGGGGAAACTAGAATTTTAGATTTCACTCAAAATTCAGCAGACTTAATGGTTTTCAGGGTTTCATGGTTTGGGGGTACAATAAATGCAATCGAAACTCCAAATGATGAGCAAAACTCCTGATCTAGATCCCATTGTGTTGGACGATATTGATCCAACATTAGAATGGGTGGAGGAGACTGAAGAACCTATGTTTGAGGTTGATTTTGATATCGACATGGTTTTAGCAGGGGATGACGCAGATTATGTGGTGGCATCAAAACTAGGATCAGTAGCGGCATCAAGGAAAGGCAAAGAACCAATGGAAGGCACTAGTCATGCAGGTCGACAAACTCGTGCTTCCATTAGGTCCGCTTCTATTGTCATTGGTGGCATTGATACTGAGGTTGCAGATCAGGCTGAGGCATCCTCAAACTCTGAACCAGATGATGTCTATGTAGCTCTTGATGATGATCCTATGTCTAGTAGTGGTGATGAACTTGATCATTGATCATTTGTACACTGTAGACTTGTAGTAGGCCAATGGCCTCATAGCTTGCAGCTTGCAACATTGTTTTTGGACTTTATAGGCCATTTAGAGCCTCATTTCTTATGTATTTTGCTCTTTTATCGATGATATGTATTGTAGTTGGTGTCATTTTGATATATTCACCTTTACATGGTATAAATGAGCAAACTTTGCATATTTTGTCTCTATTGGCTTGGAATCATGGTTTTACATCTTAAAAATAGTTTTGTTTCAATAAAAATTAATTATTTAATGTATTTTTTAAAACCGGTTCGTTTAGACCAAACCAGTCCCGGTTAGACCGGTTCCGATCGGTAAACCGGTTCATTAGGTGGACCGGTCCGATCACCGGTTCCGGTTTTAAAAACATTGGTTTGGATCAGTTTATCTTGCAGCCTGTGGGTGCCATTTGGAGGACCTTCTGTGGTGGTGAAGATTCCATCCTAGGAGGAGAATCTACAATGAAGGATTGGGCACCATTGGTTTGGTGGAGGGCAGTGTGTTGATAACCCAAAGTATCCTTAGACGAGCCATCTTGACTTGACGAAGAACCCTATTAAAAATAATAATTATTTTGATATCTCTCTAATCGGGTGGAATTTCTCCAAACCGTTTCTGGGTCTTGGAAATATCATGTGCTTTAGCCTCTCCACCAATTTTCATGGATAGAGCATATTCGATGCTACCAAAAATCAACACTCCCTCTTAGTGAGGAACGTGCTCTAGTAATGCTCCTCCACTGAACATCACACTGATCCTTTTGCACCGGTACTTGTGCTGATGCTTGGCATGCTGCCCAACATCCATTGCAGTGCTGCTTCCTATACCGCTGCCCATGGCTCTGCCACTGCCACTGCTACATGTGTACTGCAGCTCCCTCTCAACATGCTACATCATGCTGCCCATAGCACTACCATTGCTAACTGCTGCACTGCAACTTAGTTATCGAGAATTAAGTAACTGATCTACCCAACTACTGACATCCTTGTCAGTCCGGAAGCCTCCTGATGCTGAAGCTACCTCTGCTGCTATCCTGTGCTCCCTCTGCTGCCTCTGCACCGCTGCAAGCACCTATGTGCCTCTCACACTGTTGCAACCACCTTTGTGCCTGTTGCACTGCTGCAAACACCTCTGTGCCTCTCGCACTGTTGCAACCCCCATTGCGCTGCTACAGACCTCTGCACTCTAGCACTGCCTTGTTGCTCCATTGCACCTTGCTTCTACCGACATCCGTCATCCTGCTACTGTCATTCGGGGCTCTCGTAGCCGGATATGATCCAAGAGTTTGGGTACCTCAAGGATCCTGCCCCTCATCTTCTGTAGTCCTCCTGACTACAACTCGATGTCACCCCACCTCTTCTCTAGAGGTGCATGAGCACTCATGGCACAGTCGTCATCAATATCGACTTCTTTCTCTGCCTTAGCCGGAGTTGCCTTGGAGTTAGAAGCTTCTCCCTTGTTCTTCTTCCTAGGCACTGGGATGCATAATGGCCCAACTCCCCACAATGGAAGCACTTCACCTTGGAGATGTCCTTCTTCTTCCTCTTCCCCTGCTGTCCCGCAGATGCCAGAGCCGCATCCTCCTTACGGGGGCTTCACTGCGGGAGCAATACCATAGCACATGGGTTCATATTGGGGCTATATAATCAGGAAAAAATGACATAATATATTGGGGGATATATAGGGGGTAAAGGGTTTTTATATTGACAAGTATAAAAAATGGAGCTCAAAGTTAATGAAAAAATATAAAGGGGTATACAAAATGTTAACGAAAAAATGGATACCTACAATATCTAGTGAAAGTAGGGGTTTTTTAAATTGGGAAGGTGTATGGGGTTTATATTGGTAGGGGGTTAAATAATATGATTTTTAGAGGTATTTTCCAATATGTACTCAAATTAAGGGTATTATTTAATATGCCATGATTGCACGTGATATTTTAGAGGTTCATTAAGTGAAGCCCCCGTCATCCTCCTCCTCCTCTTTCTTAATTCGACCTCCTTTGCCACTACTCCCCGCCTTGGTCAACCGTCTGATCTCTTCTTGGCGAAGAGCTGCCCAGATCTCTTCCCATCCTGGAAGAGTAGCTCTGCCCAATACGCCTTGGACAAATGTCTCCCACTCCTTGGACAATGCATTCAAGGCGGTCCTCACCATGAACTCCTGATTTGGCGTGGCCCCTATGGAAGTTAGTTGGTCCCGAATCTCCTGCAATCTGAGGAGGTAAAGATCTATTCGCTCCACCTTCTGCATTTGATATGATTGCATCTGATTCTCTAATACCATCTTCCGCTGCACAGAAGTGCCCTGATACAATGTCGTCAAAGTATACCACATCTCCTTTGTCGTGTTCTTTTCAGCAATATGAGGTATGACATGATCCTTGACTCCATCAAGGATTATGCACTTTGCCCTTGCCATTGCATCGTCACACTTCTCATTATTAGTTGGGTCGACTGGGATAGCCACGATTCTCAAGGCGAAGCCCTTGATGCGATGTCTATCCAGGACTGCCAGGATCCTGGCCTTCCAGATGACAAAGTTGGAAGCCCCTTCCAACCTATCTTGATCCCTCAACCATTCACTACCATCTCCGCTCTTCTTTCGGACTCTGTCTGAGTTTCAACTTCCCTCCTGGAAATTTCTCTTAGACTCCCTCTGAGTCTCGATTTCTGTGCTGGAGATCTTCCCGCCAACTGTCGATCCACTCCTCTCCGATCCTCTTTGCAACTGCAACTCAGATTTGGAAATGCATATATTATATATGTCATTACGCTTTCTTATAGGCGACTTAGAGATTTCTCTCCCCGTGTCGAGCCCTGTCGAACCTTATTGGCTAGAAATCTGTCAAGGCAACGACTCCCTCTACCTTGGTTCTGTCCCATTAGGTACTGTTCTGCTTCGACAACAACAACACCCCACCAACGTCCTAATCCACAATCTGCCCACAGCTCCCTATGCCCCAACAATTGAAGAAACTGAGCCTTCTAGCTCGGCGCAATCCCAACAAAAGCTGAATCACTCCTTTGGCCAACTGCGTCAAACCTACCTGATTGAGTAGGATGATGTGGCTCTTCGTGAGCCTCTTTTGCCTCTCTCTGCCTCTGCGCTGGCCCTCTCTTTGGCTCGAAATGATGACGCAGGCCCTCTGTGTCACTCCTTCGATGTTGCTTTCTGCTTAGGAGCAACTCTATCTATTGAGACAACTGCTACTGTTGCAAATGCTTCTGATTACGCGGTGCCTTAAGTCCTCCTGTGATCTACAATCCTCTAATACCATGTTGAAATTTCTAACTCTGACATGTTAGAAATCCCTATTGCATTATCTAGTTTACTTCACCTACTTGTTTATTCCATTAACAAGTTATTTATCCATATTAATACTGAAAATAATCACAAATGCAACCTTAACTCATATACAAATCAACAATTGAAATACTAGACAAACACACAATGGACATCATTATTTTTGGATAATTGTCCCTGGAAAAACCCAATGCGGGAAAATCGTTGCAACAGTTCTGAGGGTTTTATTATCATGCAGATTTCTTGAGTACAACTAGGGTGCCAAACTGGCTCACCCAACAAAGAATTTTACATGACAATAATACCTCTTCTCAGGGACAGATATTTAGCAAGTCTGCTTCACGAAAATCCTTCCAGTGCTTCTCCAAGGCTTCGCGTTAGCCCTGCTAGCCTTAGGGTAGCTTTAGAACCCTCTGCGTAAGCCTTCTGCCTCACTGCGTCAGCCCTCTGGTCTTCTACGTCACCCACGCAGGCCCCTCAGCCTCCGCGTAGTCTCTAGCTGCCTCTGCGTGGTCCCTGCTGCCTATGCGTAGCTCTGGCTATCTCTGCATCGGCCTCTCTGGTCACTGCACTGACCCTTAGGCACTATCTCTGCCTCTCTGCTATGTACTCACTGACCCTCGTTGCAACAGATCAGTTGTTAGAATTTTTTCAGCAAACCCCGCTCTAGAAAATTGAATTGACTGATCAATCTTGGTGTATCTACAATTGACCCTCAAGCCTGTTATACTTTTCCCGTTGACTTTTCAGTGGTTGAGATTAAGTCTCTAATCAACGATTAAGATTATATTTGGCTTGATCCATGTCTTTTAGAACCTTCTCACTCAGTTTTATATTAATACCCATTAATACTTACTACCCCTTGCTGCAACAGACCATTTGTTCGATTTTTCTCAGCAAACCCTGCTCCAGAAAAATCGAACTGACTGATCAATCTTGGTGTATCTCCAATTGACCCTCAAGCCTCCTCTTATACTTTTCCTGTTGACTCTTCAACGACCGAGATTAAGTCTCTAATCAACTAAGATTAGAGTTGGCTTGATCCATGTCATTTAGAACCTTCTCACCCAGTTTTATATTAATACCCATTAATATTTTAATTTTCTTAAGTTTAAACTTAGGAATCCCATTAAAAATAATAATTATTTTAATATCTCTCTAATCGGGTGGAATTTTGCCAAACCATTTTCTACATCTTGGAAATCTCAGATTCTCATGTGCTTTAGCCTCTGCATCAATTTTCATGGCTAGAGCACATCCGATGCTATCACAAATCAACAACTTGCAGCAGTGTTAGGTGGCAACCCTCCTAGAGTCTTGATGTGTTGTCCTTTGAAGGACTAAGGGGCAGCTAGTGAGCAGTACGAAAGCGAAGGACCGACAGGACAAGATACGACATTGAGTCTGCGCAACATGTTTGTATTGTATCTTGTATACCATAGATTGGTATATTATTCAGATTTGGTTTAATATAACGAAGATTGGGTTGTACATTATTGTACAATTTGTTAAAAACTGTATATATTTGTGCATGTGTGATTTATTGCTTTATATTTTCGCTGTGCAAAGTAGTTTATGGTTGAGATTCTTGGTTTGGTAGCGTCAGTGATTTTAAGACTCTAACTTAGACCCAAGGTCGTGGAAATTCAACATCCATGAGGTGAAACTTGGATGAGATGTCCTAGAACTGTGCTTAGAAGTACTGTCGCTGGATGAGGGCTAGAGAGCCGTAACCTTTAATGAGTTGCGTTTGGAGTGCTTGTCGCTTACCAAATTTAGGCCTTGTGAACTGTACCCCCAAGTAGGTGTAAGATGTGGTAATCTCAATCTTTGCACCATGGTAGTACAAGTGTAGGTCTGCAATAGAGTTCTTTGAGGTATTGAAGATCAAAACCTTGGTTTTACCCTGGTTGACCTTCGACTATCGAAGGTCACAGAAATTGGCCATTGTGTCAATTTGTCTCTATAATCCCTCAGGAATAGAGGCCAACAAGACCAAGTCATCAACGAAGAGGAGCACAAAAATCAAAACATGGTGCAATAGGCAATCATCACCCTCCCGTATGTGCTCATGGAGGAAAGACACGAGCTTATCAATATAAATCCCAAAGAGAGTCAAAGAGTGGGTACACCCATGCTTCACCCCAATCATACTCTGAATGAAGTCTGAAAGAACATGGGCCATATTGAGACACCCTAGCATTGACTCATAGAGTCTCATGGTAGCAGTTAAGATAATCTCTTATATGCTAATGTCAGTCTCTGGAATAGTGTCTCCCTCAGAATTGTATCAAAAGCTTATGAAAATCAACAAAGTAACCGTAAACCTACGAAGAGTGACGGCAAGCCTCCTCAATGATGGCTTTGAGGGTGAAGATGTGATAAATCGTCTGCTAGCATGGGTGGAAGCTTGCTTTTCCTCTAGCTCAGAGATGTCGATTCTCCACTTCCTCAGAGAGCCATTGGTGTAGAACAGTGGAATAAAGCTTTGAGAATGTATGGCCCACCATGATAGTTTTGTGATTATTTGAATCAACATTGCTCCCATATTTGTGGATCGTATGGACGATGTGTCTTGTCTTGGATGGGGGGAAGCTTGAACAAACCACATGGTTAAAAAGATTTGCAATGTATGACTCAAGCAACTAGAATGTATCTATCTTTGGTCTAGGAGTTGAAGTCGCTGAGGAATATGACGTTGCTCAAAGTTGAGGAATAGACAATTGTCGCTTAGGAGTATGACATCCCTCAAAGTTGAGTACTAGAAAATATTAGAACATGTGTCCTGGAAAGGATCATTGTTTGGACTCTTGTGGAAAGATAAATCAAGGAGGTGGGAGGGAAGTAGAAAAGTGCAATAAATCATGGTTATTTGCTGTAGAGCTTTAGATTTTCATATTTGTGATGAAGTAAATAATGTTAATGCTATGAATCCCAAAAGTGGCTATTGGTAGGCTTGGAAAGCATTTACAACATAGAAAATGATTATTGTCCCATAAAACCACCAATAAATTGATTCTAGGATGCCAAAGGCAACCAAAAACTATCATGTGTTTTAGGCAATTTAATGCACATATTTTACTCTTAAAAATAGTAAAAAATTCTTCTACCCTAACCCTAAAGGATTCACTAATCCTTAATCATCAAAATATCATATTAACAGTTCGTACTCCAAAAATATTTCAAAAAAGAGAGGACATATTTCTAATTTCACAAAAAAATGTAACATGCAAGTAAAGAAGAAAACACCCAACAATGTTTTTTAGGTTGATTTTTTGTTGAAAATAGTAGCGAGAAATTGATTTCTTGATTTTTGCCTTAATTCAAGGAGGCAAATTTGAGTCCCTTCTTGTGCATGCTCGAGTTCCTAAAATTTAAGAGTGTCCCTAAAATTTAGGACGAGCTAGCTTGTAGTTCACTGATGTGTTGAAATTGAAAGTTGAGTTCTTGATTTTCTAGTGTGAGATGATTGAGGAAAAACAAAAATCACTGAGTTTTAACTGGTTGACTTGAAATAGGACGAGTTGCATGAGTAGTTAATTGATCCAGATTTAAACTGGAACGCAACAAATTACAGATATAACCATAAATACAAAGATGCAGTAGAAATAACACTTCATGTCATTAATATTGAATACTGAAATATGCTTACAAACATAATGGAAATAAGACTAGCTCGGGCGATGGTAGCTTATCTTTGAGAAGAGATGTGGCGGCTACATGCCTCTGAACTGTGTTACAAACTTACAATGAGGCTCAAATGCCTATTTATTATTGAGAAACAATGGAAAACCCCAAACATCCAAGAACCTAACCCTAGTAGATGAAGTGCCAAAACTATGGGCCTTGTTTGGGTAAATTGGTACATCAACTTCCCAGGGTCGTAACTTTGGCATGCGATTTACATTTGGCTATCATAATACCTCGTTTCGAAGATCTTGAAGAGAAGGCAAAAACTAACTGGTTGGCCAATTTGGGACGTTTTCAATCTCTCCGTTTTCCCTAAAAACGCCGTCTAGGGCCTCAAAATGGCTCCAAAAGTTCAGGACCCGAAAAATTGCCAAAAATAGTAAACTGTGCTACAATTAAGGAAACCGAAAAACTGAAAGAGACAGTGTTGGGGGTCCAAGTGGAATAGGCAGGCGGCAGGCGGCCACCAATATCCACCTGGATCATTCCTCCCCCCTTAGGAAGCAATGGTCTCCATTGCGTTGAGTACCTCCATGAGATGAGGAAACTTTTGCTGAACTTAGTCCCTGGTGAGCCACTTGCTCTGGTGAAGGAGTTGGCTTGCTTTGACAACTCGATATAGTTGGATCCTTTGTTTTCGGGTGTTCTTGATTTGCGTGTCCATGATTCGATTAGTTGTGGCTTGTTCCATGCAGTCTGGATTTAACTTTATAGGTGTGAGTTGTTCTGCAATGTCTGATGTGTCTAGCAATGGTGGGAAGTATGGTAGAAGGTAGTCCACATTGAACACTGGGTGCAAGCCAAGCAATGGGGAAACGCTGATCTCAAATGCATTGTCTCCCACTGCCTCGGTAATGGTGTAAAGACCATATCGGAGTGGTTTGAGTTTTCGATAGGCTTCGATAAGGTGTTCCTTTTGCAAATACAACTAGACTTTGTCGCCCACCTGAAACTTGTGTGGCACTCGATGTTGATCATGTTGCTGCTTGTACTTGACATTTGATTTATCCAAAATGTCGTGGACCTGCTGGCGGATATGTTGGATGTGCTCAATGAAGTTGTTTGCCTCATCGGTTTCGGACTGGACATGAGCCGAATCTGCATGAGCAAATGGCATGGCCACATCAATGGAACATAGTGGCTGGAATCCTAAGCCCACCTGAAAAGGGTTGTGGCCAGTCAAGCTGTGGAGAGTCTGGTTATAGCTGTGCTGGACATAAGGGAGGCTCTCATCCCATGTGCGTGGATGCTTTGAGTTGTACATGCGCAAAATGTGTACGATCATCCTGTTGATGACCTCTGTCTGGCCATCAGTTTGGGGATGGAAAGCTGTGGACTTAGTGAGCTTGGTGTCTAGCATCGACCAGAGACTGGACCAAAATGTACTGAGGAACGTGCTGTCCCGATCTGAGATGATAGACTATGGGATCCCAAAGTGTACCCACACTCATTCAAAGAAGAGTTTAGCAGTGGCTTTCATTGTGATATTCTTCTTGCAGGTCGTCATAATGGCCATCTTCAAGAATCTGTTGACGACTACAAAAACACAGCTGTTGCCATGCTTAGTAGAAGGAAAGCTCGGCATATAATCCATGGAGATGGATTCCCAAGGTTGACTAGGGGTAGGCAACGGAGTATAGAGGCCTTGCTTTTTGATGGTTGGTTTGGCAATGACGTAGACAGTGCAAGATCTGATGTACTTCCTGACATCCTGTCGAAGATTCGTCCAATAGAAATACTTCTGTAGTACTGCCACTGTTTTCTCGACCCTGAAATGCCCATCAACCTGACTGTAGTGTGCTTCCCAAATCATCTTGGCATGCTCTCTTGAAGGAACACAAAGGTGTCCCAAGTGGCATAATAGGGCATCCTGGAGGTGAAAATATGGAACTGGCTGACCCTCCAAGAGCGTCTGGTATGTGTGGCCGAATTCTGGGTCCCTTTTGTAGAGAAGTGGCCAATCAGAAGTCTCATGCCCATAAGAGTTGAGCACGGTGGTTAACGCTATGATCGACTGAGGCAATCTGCAACATTATTGGTGCTGCCCTTCTTATACTTGATATTCAGTTGGAACTGTTGCAGGTATGTGGACCACTTTTGATGGCGATCATTTTGCAACTTTCCTTGCATCTGTATGAACTTCAGGGGCCGATGGTCTGTGTGGACGACGTTTCCTTCCCCAAAATGTAATGCTTCCATTGTCAGCAGGCCTGCACAATGGAATACATCTCTTTGTTATAAGTGGTATACTTCCGAACTGTGTCTGAAAGTGTTTCACTGTGATATGCCACTAGATACCCATGTTGAATAAGGACTACCCCAATAACATAGTTAGAGGCATTTGTTTCAATCTCAAATGGCTGTTGCAAGTCTGGTAATGTGAGCAATGGTGCAGAGCAGAGGCGATCTTTCAACTCTGTGAATGCCTTCTTTTGAGATTCAGACCAAAAGAATTTTGCTTTCGCTCCTCCCATGGAGACTTGACTCAAGGGTCAAGTGATATGGGAGAATCCCAACATGAACTTGCGGTAGAAATTTGCAAGACCCAGAAATATGTGGAGCTTTGTCAAAGTGGTTGGAGCTAGTCAATCCTGGATGACTTGGATCTTGGCTGGATCCACATGCACCCGCTGTTCATCAATAATGTATCCTAGATATTGAACCTGGGTCATGCCAAAAGTGCATTTCTCCAAATTGACACATAGCTTGTGTTGCCGCAGTGTTTGGAGAACCTGTCGGATGTGGTGGAGGTGCTCTTCCCAACTTTGGCTAAAGATCAGAATGTCATCCAAGTATACCACTACAAATGAGTTGGTGAATGGCCGCAAGATGTCATCCATCAGCCTCATGAAGGTTGCAAGAGCATTCGTCAACCCGATGGCATAACCAACCATTCAAAAAGGCCCTCCTTGGCTTTGAAGGTAGTCTTCCACACATCAGGGGGTTCAATTGGTACTTGGTGATATCCTGACTTCAAGTTGATCTTGCTGAAATATTTTGCACCCTTCAGTTGGTCCAGAAGGTCATCAATACGTGCAATCGGGTACCTATTCCGGACGGTGATTTTGTTCAGCGCCTGATAGTCAATATAGAGTCTTCAAGTCCCATCTTTCTTCTGTACCAACACGATTGGGCTCCCACAGGGTGATGAACTCGGTCGGATGTGACCTTTCTGCAGCAGCTCCTTAATCTGCCTTTTGATTTCGTCGTTCTCCAGAACGGAGCACCGATAGATTGGTCCATTGGGCAGCGGCGCACTTGGGGTCAGATCGATGGAGTGCTTGACCTGACAGTGCAGAGGCACCCGTGCAGGGGAGGTGAAGATGTCCTTGTACTCCTCCACGACCTTGTCTGTTTGTTGTTGTCGTGTGGAGGGGCCTTGTCTAGAGGTCGTGGCCACCATCTTCTTTTTTCCCCGAGGGCGTATCATAAAGAAAACAAATTTCCCGGTTTTGGAAATGAGCTTACTGCATTGTTTTGTAATAACCAAAGAGATGGTGGTAGGTGGTGCTACCTTCGGTATCCTATACAACTTATTTTCCAAAGTAACAATAACAACACGAGGCCTTGACTCATACACAGGATGTCACTTCCACAAGTATGAATGGCATAATAATACATCAAAAACATCAAGGGGAGCAACCTCACATAGTACCTCATCCGTGAAGGGCTTGATGCTGTATGGAAGGCGACATTGCTTGTTCACGCGAAGATCCCGTCTTTGGTGAAGCCACCCGATGGTGTATGGTTGTGGATGTGCTGTGGTCGGTATGCCCAGCCGCTTCACGACCTTTGTCGAAATGAGGTTCTTTTGGCTCCCGCTGTCGACAATGAACTGTAGCACGGAACCCTTTACCCACATCTGGGAGTGGAAGAGGCGCTCCTCCTCCTCTGGATCTTCGGGTTCCTCCTTTTGGATCTTCGTGGTGGCAATAGTGGTGTTGGGGTCCGCATTGATAATCTGCTTCCCTTTGTCATTCCCCTTGGGTTCTGATTCAGAGTTGGAACATCTAATTTCGAAGCCTTTAGCTCGGCCACCAGTGACTGCTTGGCTTGACACGCACTTGTATTATGAGTGGAGCTCTTATGGAACTCACACCACTTTCCGTGTCCTTCTTTGGCTTCGCAGTGTTGTTCTTTGCTTGTGGTTTTGCCAGGTTGCCTTGGGCTGCCCCACCTTGGTTTTGTCCTTTGTTCTGCAGTTTGGGGGTACCTTTCCTCTGCTTCAGATTCGCAGATCCAAAGTCTCACTTCTTCTGTTTAAACTTTTGCTTGATCTTGACGGCATATTAGTATGCCGTGCCGAGTGAGGAGATGTTCAAGAACTCCATCTCGTCCTGGATGTACCTGTGTAGGCAGCCACGACACTTGAGAACCAAATGGTTCTCAGAATCCTTGATACCCAACTTTGTGCGAAGGGTATGAAAAACATTGGTAAACTCTGGTACATCTTGGTCCCTTGTTGCACTGTTGTCCACTTTATGTATTTATCCTCATAGCTCCCGACGGGGTAGTACTGCTCCTTGATGGCATCTCGGAATGAGTTTTAAGTGGGTGCGGCTGAAAACAGTGAGTTCGTACTTTCATCTTTCTGCTCATAGCAGGTTTCCCACCAATCCTAGACGTGGGGGGATGTTTTGAGAAGTGCAAAAGTGATCTTTTCCCGGCTGGAAAAATCATGAACGAAAAAATATCCTTCTAGCAGATTTAACCATTTATCTGACCCTCAAATATGGGAATGTCAAAGTTAACTTGTACCTTAAAGGGTGGGGCGCTTCCATAGTAGCCGCTGGAAGTAGATGCATTGCCCTTGGGTAGCGGCTGAAAGATCTGGACAAAATTGTCTATCATCGCGTTTCTTTGTCGCTCGAGGGCTTCTTCGAGCAAGATTTTGATAGGATCTCTTGCCCCCTCGTCTTTCTTTTCATCCGCCATGGGAGGTCATCGGGATTTGCGACGCTGGTCTTGCAAAGGTTCGACTAGTTCAAGCCCTAACTCCTTATATCCTGACTTCGTTGGGGAGATGCACAGAAAAACATAGAAAGAGCAGATTGCTCTGATACCACTGATCCGAATTTAAACTGGAACGCAACAAATTACAAATATAACCATAAATACAAATATATAGTAGAAATAACACTTCATTTCATTAATATCGAATACTTAAATATGCTTACAAACATAATGGAAATAAGAATAGCTCGGGCGATGGTAGCTTATCTCTCAAAAGAGATGTGGCGGCTACATGCTTGTGAACTGTGTTACAATGAGGCTGAAAAGGCTATTTATTATTGAGAAACAATGGAAAACTCTAAACATCCAAGAACCTAACCCTAGGAGATGAAGCGCCAATACTGTGGGCCCGTTTGGGTAAATTCGTAATTCAACTTCCCGGGGTCATAACTTTGGCATATGGTCTCCGTTTGGCTATCATAATACTTTGTTTCGAAGATCTCGAAGAGCAGGCTGAAAATAAACTAGTTAATCAATTTGGGACATTTCCGGTCTCTCCGTTTTCCCTAAAAACGCTGTCTAGGGCCTTAAAACGGCTTCAAAAGTTTAGGACCCGAAAAGCTGCGAAAAATAGTAAACTGTACTACAATTAAGGAAACCAAAAAATTGAAAGAGATAGTGTTGGGGGTCCAAGTGGAATAGGCAGGTGGCCACCAATATCCACCTGGATCATTAATTCATGCTAACTCAATCAATCACAAAAGCATCTTTTTTAATTAGAAAATTCACTAATTTTAGCCATCTGAATTGCTATAAAGAAGAAGCGAAGGCACACTTTGTAATCATAATTTTGTGAGTTTGTGAGAGAAAGGTGCCAAGCATTTTTGTGCAAATTATTGGAGAGGAAAGCAATTCCTCTAGGAAGTGTGCATAGAAATATGGGTTTTTCTATTTCTTGCAGGGTTGTTTGAAGCCTAGTTCAAGGCTAAGAGATCAATTTGTATTCTCTATTGAAGCAAGGTTATTTGTAAGAGATCTATTGCTCATTCTTCAATAATATTCTCAAGCAAGTGAGGGTTTTTCCAGTTGGGTTCCCTAAAAAAAATTGTTGTGTTCTCTTGTGTGAATTGTGCATTTATTTATGTTCTATTTCGCTTCAAATTTCGTAGAGAAATTATGTGTTTATATGAAAAGAAAGTGTCCTTCAAATTGTTCGTATTAGCAGATCAGAATTTCGTAGAATTTCTACATGGTATAGGAGCAGGGAACAAGAATTGACTAGCACACACGGTGTTTGGAAAGTCCGGATAGTGTTCTTGTTGGATGAGTTTGGGCTGACGGAATATGCAGAAAAAGGTGTTGCAGAACCTTCAGAGCCAGAGGAGTTAAGGCTTTTCCAAAGGTAGATGGCCAAGACTAGGAGGATGATCCTAGATGGACTTTAGTATCATGCAGTGCCTCATGTTGCAGGTAAAGATACAACTAAGAAAATGTAGGATGCTGTAGTCAAGCTCTATCGAGACTCTTCCGAGAATCGAAAGATGATATGGAAGGAGAAGAATCAAGATGCAAAAGGGTGAGAATGTAACTTCCTATCTCACTAGAATTCAAGGAGTTTGTGATGAGCTAGTAGCCGTGGGAGAGAAGTCGATGGATGGAGAGATGGTATGAGTTGTTGAAATATGTAACTAGGTTCAGTCTTCATAAATGTATTTGAGTCACAATGAAATGTATTTATCAAAAGAATGAGGAATATTTTATTATTATTATTATGACTTATTAAAGCATGGGTTTCATGCTTGGGTCATCATGTTTTAGGTCAAAGTCCCCATTGAAGACTTTTAGGATTTATTTTGAGTCATTAGAGACATTGTCCATTGAAAGAGACCCTTCTTGGGCTTTTGAATCATGTAAAAAGAATTAATATTGAGTCAAATATGCTATTTGTCCCCTCCACACCAAGTCAGCCTCAAGAAGATCAAGTTGGCCTCAACTGGGTAATTCAACTTCACTAGAAGCCTATATATTGGAGCAGTTTGATTTCATTTGGAGCATTCTCTCTCACACAAGTTCGACTTACAAGCCAAGGTAGCTAAAAGGTGCGAAATTCGAAAAGAGCTGGAAAAGGGTGCAAAATTTGGAACGAAGGAAGGAGACATCAAAATCGAAGTTTTGGGCCATCTATCTCTCACTCGAGTGGAGTATCTAGGTCCTAGGAAGATCGATTTTTTTTTTTTGTCTAATCGAAGCTGTTGCTGCTGTTGGCAACAACCATTGGGTCAAAGCTGCTACTGCAAGTTGCTTCTGCTAGGTCGAAGTTGCTATTGAAGGGTTATAATCTGCAAGAAGGAAGCGAGGGCTGACTTGGTGTGGAAGAAGTCTTTGTCTAGGTCAAGAGTCTTGGATTATCTTGTGAAACTAAGAAGGAAGAATTGTTGATTAGGTTTTCCCCTAGAATAGGGTTTTTGCCCTAGCTGTCCTCCTACATCGTGTCTTTGTGTTATTGTTTTGGTAATTGCTTGATGAACTAAAAGATAAAAGAAGAACATAAAGATAAAAGAATCACAAGTAATTATCTATATAAGAAAATTTTTCTACCTTTCTGATTTTCTAACATGGGATCAAAACTAAGGTGAAGAAGGAAGAAGACAGTTTGAGGATCTACTGAAAGGAGTCTAAGAAACGTCAAAAGGTTGAGCAAGGGATCATAAAGGAGATCTTATAAGGAGAGAAACTTACTACCTTCAAGGACAATGTCTAACACAATAAATGGAGAGAACAAATTAGGAGCATCAAACTACAGGTCATGGAAGAAAATAATTGATCTCGTTCTTGAAAAGAACAAAGTCCTGGATTTGGTCAGAGGAAAAGTGAAGAAACCTACTGAAGGATCTAGTGCTGCAGATAAAGTGAAGTTTAGAGAGTTAGAAATATTGGCTATGACACTGATGGGAGAAGGTTAGGACAATCTTGTCTCATACATTTCCAACATAGACCATGCTCAAGAAATGTATGAAGCCTTATCAAAATTGTTCACTATCAAAAGCATAGGTCAAGTAGCAAGTCTAAAGAATGAATTAAGGACCACAAAAATGACAAAGGATGACATTGTGGCTTCCTTCTTTGTAAGGATAGCTAGAATTAGAGATGACCTTCTAGTCGTAGCTGAGATTATACCGGAAAAAGAGTTGGTGATTACTGCATTATTGGGTTTACCACTTACATGGAGTGCTTTTGCTTTAGGACTCAACAATTGGAAAGAAACTCCATCATTTGAACAATTATAGAATGCCTGCAACCAAGAAGAGATGAGAATCTCTTTAGTAACCAACAATGAAGAAGAGAAAGTTTCAAATGCATACTCTGCTTATCATAAGAAAGGAAACTTCAAGAAGTCGAAAGGGCCAAGAAGGAAGGTAGACATGTCCAAAATAGAATGCGACTAATGTCATAAAATGGGTCACTATAAAAATGACTCTCTTGACAATCCGAAGAATAAGAAAAGGAATGGGGACCAAGCTAATGTTGCTAAAGAAGGATCTCCAAAGAAGAATAAAGCCGATGAATTAGATATAAGAGACCTACACTACTAAGTCCTTTATTCTAAGCTTTAGCTATTTCATTTTTGATTTCTAGTATTTGTAGGTTTAACATATTTTGGAAAAACACTTTTGAATTGTTTTTATAAGGTTATAGGTATCCCTCGAGCTTGGAGGGAGCCCTCACCAACTTCCAAAGATAAGTATCTTATTTCTTGTATTACCTTTCCATTTTTAGTTTTCCTTGTTTATCTAAGATTGTTTGCATTAAATTCTAATCACATTTCTATTCATATTTTCCTTGTTTATGAAAAGCTTGTTGAATGCTCAAGGATTATGGAAGAAGACGTCACAAAGACAAAGCATTGGAGTTACAAGGTTTGTTAAGAAACAAAAGGTATGCCTAACACTACAAGTTTTGCTCTCTTCATGATAAAGGTATATTCACTCTTGAAAACTATTCTACATTACTAACATTATTGTATCTAGCTCTCTTGAATCATAAAGATTCTTGATTGGGTGATTCATCATTAGATAAATCTACCTTCCTCATATCTTTGATTATTCTTGTGAAACCCTAAAAGGGTATGACGATGATAATGTGTGAAACCCTAACCTACTTAGGGTTATTGTTGAAGTCTAAAGAAAATGGTTGATGCTTTGATGATGTCATGTTTGGGGTTTTGATATGGTTATGAAAACCCTAACTTGTTAGGGTAGAATGGTGATGTTTGAAATCCCAAACCTTTGAAGTATTAGGGTTTGCTGTATTGAAACCCTAGAGCATTAGGGTTTGGTAGAGTGTATACACAAGGCCCTTATTTTAGATAATATGAATGAAATCTTAGGTATATGTGTGTTTGTCTGATCAAAACCCTAGTTTGATCAAGTTTGTTGTATGACAAACTTTAATATTTGATATTTGTGTCATTGGGTTTGACTAACACATGATATGATATGCTTGTTATGATGATGGAATCTTAGATATATGTGTTGACCTAATTGTTGATGGTCATAAGTCCTAGGGTTTGGAACTAAGCCTTAGTCGAAGTTTGATTCTCTAGGATGATGGTGTTTGTGAATTCTAGGGTTTTGTAACTAAAACTTAGTAGAAGTTCAATTCTCTAATATGTGATGACAAGTGTGATAATCTGAGATTTATTAAAGATTGTTGAAATCTGAAATTGAGCTATGATTGATGTTTGATTGTTGAAGCTTAATGGCTCATGTATGAAATCTAGGATCTTGCACTAAATCCTAGTGGAAGTCTAACATATGAGATCTAAAGTTGTTAGATGCATTGTAGAACTATATTTGTTTGAATTGCTTCTAGGGTTTGCTATATTTTTGTAGCAGGGTATGTCATACCTCTGTAAGAAATATTGAAGCCTTAGATATAATGAAGGTTGTTATCACGATTAAGGTTATGGCATGCTAGTTTTAAGGTTCCTTGGTTTGTGAGATGCAAGTGTTGATTATGGCTTATGGGATGCAAGCGTGTGAATCTCCTTGAAAGCTCGTGTGATATCTGTGGGATATCTTGGGGTTCAACAGTGGGGGTGATGCTGGCTTGTTTGGAAGCTCCAATACTTGATAGCTTATGTGATGCAAGTGGGAGATCTTGGGGTTTGACAATTGGCATGATGCTGGCTTGTTTGGAAGCTTGCTTCCAGGATTAGCTTGTAGAGCTTTGCTTGGCCTTTGTATTTGTTGGTTGGGGTTTGCAATGATTGCAGTTGTCCTAGCTAGGATTTGGGATGGAGGAAGAGTCCTTTCTTGGAATGAGAGAAAAGGACTTGTTGTACCAGATTGGGATGAGCTAAGGTATTGTATGTTATCTTCATTATTGTGATAATATGGAGTGTACCATTGACATCCTAAATTTGTGGTAGGTCTGGTTTTTCTCACTTTTGAGCAAGTGCCATGGTTATATTAGTATACTGATTTATTAGAACAACATGTCTGAATGCTATTTCGTTTTAGCATGTGCAGTAAAACTTTCACATCTGATTTGTGCTATTATATTTCTTCTGTTAGTGAAGTAATATTCTGGTTTTGTTTTGAAATAGATTTTGCATTAAGGGCTGTTGAGACAGTCTATGCTTGTAATCTTTGTGGTGTCTACATCTTGAGTTTGTCTAGTAGTGTTGGGCAGATTTAAAGTTTCTCTTAGGGCTTTTGAAGAAATTAGTTTCAGCACCAAGGCTGAAACTCCGTGAAGGAGATCTGTAGTCTCATGGAAGTGAGGTGGAAATTTCAGGTTGGGTAGATTTCAAATTTTTTACATGAAGGTGGTGTTTTGTTGAGGGTCTATGCTGCTTTAAAGAATGTCGACTTCTCCACTTTAAGAGCAGCTGATTGGGTGCTTTTGAAAGGAATCTATTGCCAATTAGGTGCTTCTTTTGTACAAGTTTGGCTTGTGAATGAGTTCATTGACGGACAGTTATGACAAAGAGTTGTAACTTATAATTGAAGAGACATCTTTTGATTTGGTATTGGCGCATAGTCTGTTGCTGTCTTGGCAGTCCATTCTTCCCTTCCCTTCTTCACCTTCTCTTTCTTCATTTTAAGTTCTAACTGACTAAGCTGCAGCTAGGGTATCAGGAGGTCAAACATGCTGTTCTTCATCGATTGCAGAGTGCATCTCCTAGAGGATAAATGTGGATATGAGTTTCAGCAATGATTTTGTTTATCCCCTAAGACACTCTCAATGAAGAATGATTCTGATTTGAAATTTTCAATCTCTGTAATGAGACAACTTAGATTACTGCAGTGAAGAGTTGATCCTATTTTTGGTGTCCATAGTATCGTGTGGTTGTTGTGAGAATTCTTTTGTCTCTTTCTGCTCTCCCTAAATTTCTCCCCATTGCATGAATTGTGTTTTAACTGTAATGTTCCAGGGAAATTAATTGCCTACAGGACAAAATATCCTATCAATCCTTGTAGGCTGTAGTCGTCGATAAAGGGGGAAAACCCCAAAGTCCCCACTGTTGGGCAAGTTTTGGGGTATTTGGGCAAAGAAACCCAAAGTTTGGGTTTGGAGTAAAGCTTACTCAATTAAGAAGAAGAGATCCCTCTATGAAATATATAAATATAAGAGGGTTGAATTAGTTTTAGAGCATCAAGATTTCACCCTAGTTGACCTCTTTTATTTTCCTTTACTTTGTTTTCGCACAGTAATCCTTTTGAAGAAAAAGCGAAATTCTTGCTGAATTGACTTCTCTGTTTTCGGGCCCAAGGATTCTTTCTAGGCAACGAAATCTGTTGTGTTGATTCTATTCTCACTGAAGTAGCCAATCTCCTGAAGACAAAGAAATTGAGCGTTATTCTGGAGAGGTGCGTAAATGCTCGGAAACTGGTATCTGAAGTAGGCAACGAAATCTGTTGTGTTGATTCTATTCTCACTGAAGTAGCCAATCTCCTGAAGACAAAGAAATTGAGCGTTATCCTGGAGAGGTGCGAAAACCCTCGGAAACTGGTATCTGAAGTAGTGCGAATTACTGATAGTGGCAACACACTTACCCTAACTCATCTAAAACTGGTATTGGGTAATTCAACAATTAGCATTCTGGTGAATTTTTTGAAGCTTTCCAACTACCATATGTGGCTGCATAGAACGATCTCGTGGGCAGCGACCGACATTGGTGATCCATGTTCTGGTCAATTATTTTCTGTGGCGACGTGGAGTAATTTCTGTGCAGCGCAAGGTTTAATCACTGAAGCGATCGTGCGATCCCATGTAGTGTTCCTGGAGTAGAATTAAATATAAAACGATTATTCTCTGTGGCCACGGATTACCATTGAAAGGCAACGAGTTGCCTGTGGAAATCGACCCGGTGATTTTGAGCAGAACACGTCATTCGAGAAGCAACGGAGGTCATTTCTCTTCGATCGTTTTGGTATCGTGAAGCAGTCGGGCTCGGATCACAGAAGTCTGTGATTTCGAGTAAAGGAAAATCTGATTTATAGTGGGGTAGCTCTTGAAGAAGGTTTGCAAAATCTGACCAGGTTTTTTTGACACAAATCGTGGTAATTATAGTCCTCTCTTGGGGAGACAAGCCGCAAACAGATCCCCTGAAGGCATCAAGTGGAAACGAGTTAATTCTACAAACCCGTCCGTGCATCACTCCAACGCAGCCGCACACTGGAGCCCGAAGCATTCTTTTGTTGATCATTTGTAGCTCGAATAGATGTCGGATGACAGATGAAGGCCAAAGATGACTCGAGTATCCCAAGACAATGGCGAGGCAAATTTTTGAGTTTGGTCCCACAGATCGACGTCCTCAAAACAAGCGTGAGTCCCCGTATAAGTGTCAGGTATAGTGTCTAGGCAGTAGTTAGGTTTCAGTCAAATTCAGGATGTCAACGTGGATATTGACGCAAATATGTTTTTATTTAAATAAAAGTCTATAGATAGATGGGGTTTCATATAGTTTGTATTATTGAATTTTGCAAGCATTGTTAAGAGCGAATCTGGAATTCGATGGACTGAATTATGCTGTTGATGATAATTTTTATATGATCGCCATTTTATTGTTAGGGTTACATTTTTTGATTACTGTTTGAAAAATTGTATTTATATCCTAATTGTTGAAGAAGAGGTCTAGGGCACCAAAAAAAAACCCTGATTATATTACAGTGGTATCAGAGCTGGCTCGCCTGCCAGCCTGGAGGGTGTTTAAAGCTGGAACCTGGGTGTGATGTCCTGAATTTTGTGCATGCAAAAATCACTAAGGAGTTTTGCTAATTTTTGATAATATTAAAAAGGGGGAAAATATTTTTGTGAGAAAAGGCAAAAAAATATTATTTTAATTTAATGGCGGCAAAATAATATTTTATTGAAGAGGGAGGGAAAATGTTGGTTTAATGCAGATTGGTGGCAAATTATTATTTTATTAAAATGGATGAAAAAGTCACTTAGTTGAAATGGCCCCTCCACCAATAAAATAATAATTATAATGGGAGTTTAGAAGCATGGGGAGAAATAATAAAAGGAGGATGGACTCATTTGTTGATCATCTTTTGTCTATTACGTTTCACCTTTCATCTTGTCTTTGGGTTGTTTAACACAAGAAGAAAAATGTTGTTTAGCACATGAATTCCAAGCAGAAATTCCATCTTCATTTTGGAGAACTTCGAGTGTCTCCTTAGTGAGGCCTTGGGGAGTCTACTTTAGGACTTCAATTGGAGATAATTGCAGAGATTTCCCGCAACCATTCACACTACTTGGGCGCAAAAGGAGAATTACAATGATCATTTGGAGCAACTCTCTTTGTTTGCAGGTTCTGGGCATTTGCAAGAGTTTTTCTCTTGACAAGAGGAGGAGATTTTGTAGGAGATTTGTAACGATTTCCGGAGATGGATTTGGATCATTTGTTGAGGTGAGTTCTTGTTGGACGCAGAGCTAGGCAATTTGAGACTCTAGGACTTCAATTGGAGATAATTGCAGAGATTTCCCGCAACCATTCACACTACTTGGGTGCAAAAGGAGAATTACAATGATCATTTGGAGCAACTCTCTTTGTTTGCAGGTTCCGGGCATTTGCAGGAGTTTTTCTCTTGACAAGAGGAGGAGATTTTGTAGGAGATTTGTAACGATTTCCGGAGATGGATTTGGATCATTTGTTGAGGTGAGTTCCTGTTGGACGCAGAGCTAGGCAATTTGAGATTTTGGCACTAAATTGGGTCTTTCCAGGTTAGCATCAAATTAGCCCAAGTTTTTTCCGGGTTTTTTTTTGGGTTTTGTAAGAGGAGTCTATGGTTAAAATTTCAAAATTTTCCCGGCAATATTCAGGCTGTAAATCAACATTCCTTCAACAATGCGTTTTATTGGTAAACTGGGTAATTCATACCACTTGGTGGGCTTGATCTTGGCTTGGAGTTAAGCCAAACCATTTCTAGGTTTTTATGGGTTTGGTGTGAGGCTCAGGGTTAAATTTCCAAAAATTTCTGAGCAGCTTTGAGGGAAAAAATTCCAATTCTTCACCACTTGTAGCACCAGTAACAATAGTATTTTTTGGGTAATTCACATTTTTTGGGGCTTTTTCGTCAGGTGGGATTAACCCAAGATTCTTCTGAGTTTGGCAGATTTGGGTGAGAGAAGCCTCATGTTAATTTTGTAGAATTTTTGGAGTAGATTTGAAGGCATAAATCATAGTTCACCTCCAACAGTAGTAACAAAATTTCGGGTTTGCATGCTTGTAAGAAATTCAAAGGTGCAACATATTGATTTCTAGTTATATTTTGGAGGCCCAATTTACTATTGCAGCAGAGCTTTTGTGGCCTTCACTGCAGCTATTTCTATTGAGAGCTTTGTATGTAATTGGTCCAGTAAATAAATAAAGATGCTTAATTCTCCATTTCTTGTGTTATTTGCAATTGTGGCATTTCTGGGTTTTTATTTGGAAACATTATTTTATTTTTGCCACAATTGCTTAGAGAAATTTATGGTAGAATTTTTTAAACAAATTCTCGAGAAATTTAGGAAAATTATAAACTGGGACATTACAGTCGGGAAACAATACTTGGTGAGGAGTATGCAGAACCTTGCAGGCAGTTGGAAAGGCATGCACGGAAACCATGGAAGAATTGCAATACTAGAATAAAAGGGCTTTTGAGGAATTGAAGAAGTTGGAGGCAAAGAATAAAAGAAATCAATCTTCCAAATCTAATGATAGGGGCTTGCCCCTTAGAAGTACTAAGCCATTTGGAATGATTCAATCTTCAACACCAAATTTTGGCCCAAGCACCCCTGCTTTTGACAACATCTTGTTCCCTAACAGCGCATCAACAATGATGTTGCAGAGCAAGCCAACAAGCCTCATACAATCAATTCCTTCCCTGTTTAAGTTTAACAGGCTTCAATCACCAAATCATGGCTAGAGGGTGCATTTTCTTTTGGTTATTTTGGTCAGGGACAACCAACTGCTTTTGGTGGTTTTTGTAGGACATCAACTCCAGCTTTTGGGCAAGGCACATTTGGGCAACCCACTTGGCAAAATATAATAGCTGCCACACCTGTAACCTCCAATCTTATCAAACATTGGCATTGAAGAACGAGGGCACACAACAGAAGGCAGGTAAATGGAATGATTTTTGGGCTAGCTGCAAGAAAAACAAATCAAGCGACATTGACGATAAGCATAAGCTAGGAAAGCAAAACATAAGAGAAACCGAAGCAAAGGCACATTCCAATGTTTGGTTGTGGCTATACTGTTGATTTGAGGTAGCATTGGATGTGCTCTAGCCACGAAAATTGGTGGAGAGGCTAAGGCACATGAGATCTCCAATACCCAGAAAGGGTTTGGGCATATTCTAAACAGTTTGGGATAGATTAAAATAATGAATATTTTTAATGAAGTACCGAAGTCTAAACCTAGGGAAAATAAAATATTAATGTGAATTAATATAAAACTGTGTTAGAATGGTCCAAAAGTCATGGATTAAGGTAGATCTAATCTTAGCCGTTGATTAGGGACTTAATCTCGGCCATTGATTTGTCAACAAGAAAAGTACAAGAGGAGGCTTGAGGGTCACTTGGAGAACACACTGAGGGAGATCAGTCAGTTCAATTTCTGGAGCGGGGTTAGCTGAGAAATTGAACCAGCGGTCTAGTGAGTAGTCAGGAGGTAGCAAGTACAAAATAGAGACGAGATCAACCACTAGAGATCCATGTTGAGGCAGGAGAGGCAGACGCAGGGCATATCAGGTAGAAGCAGAGGCAACAAGAGTCTGCGCAGTCATTAACTGGGCCTGCGTGGGTGACGCAGAGAGGCCTAAGGATGACGTAGTCAAGTAGGGGCTGATGCAGGGTCTAAGAGCCATGCAGAGGTCAGCCGGGCTGACGCTGGGATTGGGAGAAGTGTAGGATAATTTTTTTTCTCTCTGTGGGCAAGCCAGTTTGGCACCTTGTTGTACTAAAGAATTGTTGAATAATAAAAACCTCCCTTGCTGCACCGGTTTTCCCACATTGGGTTTTTCCGGGTGTTGTAACATGATTAGTTTTGATAATTTAAATTTAGTAGTTTAGAAATAATAAATGGGTTTGCAAGAGTAAATGTGCCATCAAAATGTAAACTTAAGTTTCATTAGTGGGTTGATTTAGTTAATCATGCATTTAAACATGATTAAAAACTGAAAGAGGTTTTTGTTTGTTTAGAAACTTTTTGGCGAAATCACATAATTGATCATTTGTCGACGCGTTTCGAACCAACTGTTGGCATTATGTTTCTGGTATGGTTATAGATTACAGATGTTGTACTTGATGGCAACACCCATGGCAAGGGCTCTCAATATGATGAAAATTAAGAAGTACACAGGAGAATAGTTCAGAAGATGCGTACCCGCAGGTACGCTGTGCAGGGACCGCGTCCAGACACGCAGGTTACCCATTCATGAGGTGCGTACCCCCAGTGCACACACTTCAAGGCAGTATAGCGCGCACACGTGGGGTTCCTTATGTTTAACCCTTGGTATTTAGCCGACGACATTGTGTTATCATGGTTCTGGCCCGTGGTATTGTTTTATTTTATTATTATTTTTTTTTTAGACAAAGATTGGGTGCTATGTATTAATCTGAAAAAAGAAGGCAGATTGCCATACATGAGATGCTTCAAGAGCATTTTGAAGCCAAGGAATCACAAAAAGGTATCTTTCCTTGGTTCTGACTTTGGTTTGACTGTCCCTAGTACTGCTTATACTACTATAGATTTTTACATACTGCCGGCCCCAAAATTTACATTTGCAAAACATGACTAATCAATCTCAATATGGCTCATCTACCTTGCAGTTGATCCCTCTGGATCCTGGTCAGCTTCGATTGGCTTTGCGCTGGAGGGGGATGTAGTCTTTCTTTTCCATCATATGCTTAAGGATTTCGATCCTTTCTTCTGCATGGCTGCATCTATTGTTTAAACTACTGAACTGCTCATGAAGGGAGTGTACCCTGTGCAAAAAGAGATTCATCTCCGCTCTATATTTTTCATGGAGGATTTTGAATTATTCTTCGAGCCTGGTCTCCAAAATGCGCACTTGGTCCTCCAACGCTCTCTGTTGAGCTCGAACTTCTTCAAACTCGGCTTGCAGATCCCTGCAATGGAAACATTGTTCAGGACGCTCCATTGATCCCTTTAACTGATTGTTGGCACTGATCCTTTGTTTGTCTCCTTGCTTCTGAAGATTTATCTTGCTGCTATTAAGAGCAACAATGCTCTCGGGGATGCTAAGAACGCTTGGAGATATATACTCGGGCTGACAGAAGCTATCACAGATAGCTTGGTGAAACTCGGCTGCGATTCCGCTCTTTGGCTTACATAGATAAGCTTCAACTGTGGGGTGTTGAGTCTGCATAACAGGGATATATAAAGAATTTCTCTGAATGCGATGATGGGAGGGGGAGCTGCACATCCCGATGCTCTGTTTCTTCCAACGCATATCTTGACCAAAATCTAGTTTTTGATGGCGAGGACGATTTCCTTCTTTGTGAATCTTGGTTCCCATGCTCTGAACTGAATGCCTGATCGGGCTTCTGATGCATTTCCTCTCAACCTTATCTGTTCTGTCCTCTGCTCTGCTGATTTGCCTGCAGTGGCAGATTCTATTGGTTACGGTGCCCCATGTGCTGACTATATGCGCGGTTCTCATGGTAGTGGTTGGGTGGACAAGATATCGTTGCAGCTGAGTTGGCCTTTGGGGCGTTCACAGGCCTTGCTGGCATATTTGTCAGCATCTTTATTGAGACCCCGTAGGATATGATAGTAGCGGGCCTCCTCCAACATGCCGTGTAATATTTGATTCCTGTT
Organism: Pinus taeda; assembly: GCA_000404065.3. Lineage (NCBI taxonomy): Eukaryota > Viridiplantae > Streptophyta > Pinopsida > Pinales > Pinaceae > Pinus > Pinus taeda. The sequence continues at coordinate 26,020 of APFE031466972.1, forward strand.
GTTGATTTGTTGCAGCAGTGTATTTGGCGAAATCTGTCTTTGCACCATGAGCCGAATTATGATCGCAGAGTCGCCAAAGACATTCACCTTCGTGATTCCCAGCTTGATCAATTGGGTGAGTCCTTGGAACAAGGCCAATCCCTCAGCCCTGTTATTGGAGAGTTCACCCAATCCCCATTCGAAATGCAGGATAGGTTCGCCATTTGCATTGCAGATGAGGCCTCCTGCGCCTGCTAGGCCAGGATTAGACTTTGAGGCACCATCGAAGAACAGGTAGTATCTGTTGCAATTGCTCAGCCAGAGAGCAAATTCTTCTTCCTTAAGCCTCAGTTTCCAAACTATAGTTGGCTCCTTCAAATGCGGATTTTCTTTTTCTAGTTCCTGGGCGCTGATAATGCTACCATGTCCATAATTAATCAAGTTTCTTTCTTCTGTACTGTAATTGCCGAGCTTGATTTTGCTGTGAGTGCGAGTTGTAACAGCTTCCACCGCTAAGCTCTTGGCTTTATGACACATGATTCTAATGTTGTATCCTTTATCTTGAAAAACCTTCTTATTTCTGGCTAACCAGATGCTCCAAAGAAGAGTTAAAGGTATTGTGTTCCATATCCGCTGTGTTAATTTACTCTTCTTGCTTTTCCATGGGCAAAGTTTCTTCCAATTGTAGATTGTTTCTGCTATGGATGGCTTTGGATCCCAATCGACTTCCCCAACTGAAGCCATATCTTTCCAACATTTTACGGCTACTTGGCAATCTATGAACAAATGTTGCATTGTTTCTTCTGCTTGGCAACAATTTGGGCACCTGGAAGGGCCCAGAATGCCCCTTTTTTTAAGTTTTCAGCTGTTAAGACCTTACCTTTCAAGAGGAGCCAGCTGAAGAATTTTACTTTAGGAGGGGCCTCCGCCTTCCAGACCAATCTCCAATGACTCCAGATGGCCTGTGGAGAGGCACTTTCACATAGATGGTGATACCCTGCTTTAGCTGTATAAAGGGTTCCCGTAGGATCCCAGCGATAGCTGTCTTTTCCCCCTCTTTGAATCGGAGCTTTACTATGCAGATGGCTCTTTAGTGCGAGGAAACTTGTTTCTAATTCCCTTGGATAATCCGGTAGAGTCCAGCCTGTCCATGCTTGAGAGGGATTTCCCCACTGCGCAATTTGAGCTAGGCACCAGATTCCTTTGTTATTTAGCCAGTTTATGGCTGGAATTGCATCTGTGTTGGACCCAATAGGGCGCTGACCTAGAATTCTGTCATTGGAGATACTGATGCTGTTCCCCCCTCCTGGAACTTTTGAGATGTGTTGGATCATAAAGGGAATGATTTTCTTACATAATTTCCAGATGTTGGAGTTGTCTCTGTTGGGGATATTGGTTTCCAGTAGCTGGAGCCTAGTGCTGTTGAGATACTTGGCTTCTAGAACTGATTTCCACCAAGCTGTGTCCCCTGTAATTAGCCTCCAAGCAATTTTAGCCCCAAGAGCTAAATTCAATAGTTTTGGAGACCTTATTCCAAGTCCTCCTTTTTCTTGGGGTTGGATGACATTCTTCCAGCTAACCAAGTTGAACTTTTTCTTCTCCGTTTTCCCTCCTTGCCAGAGGAAGTGTCTAAGAGCCTTTTCCAATTTATGATGGAAGGTCATTGGAGCTTGTATTAATGAAAAGCGATAGATGGGAAGAGAGATCAAACCTGATTTTAGAAGAACGAGGCGTCCTGCTGGGTTCAGCCACATAGATCCCCATTGCTGGATTTTCCTTTTGATTTTGTCAAGGATTTCATTCCAAGTTTCGGTCTTCGGAGGTCCCATACTCACCGGCATCCCTAGATAGGTGAAGTGGCTCCAATCTAGCTTATATGAGACCCCTAATATGTTTGCAATGTTGTGAATGGTGTGAGTTGTTGCATTCCATCCATAGATGCAACTTTTAACTTGATTAACTTTTCCTCCAGAATAGTCCATGAATTGATCCAGGATCTTTTTGAAGCGCCTTGCAATGGTGTTCGAGGCTCCTCCCATCAAGAGGGTGTCATCTGCGAACTGGGAATGGTTGATATTTTTTGTGCCCTGCTCGAATTAGATGCCTGTGATTAGGCCTATTCTTCGATTGTAGTCCAAGGCTTTGCTAAGGGATTCAGCCATAAGAATAAATAAATATGGGGACAGGGGGCAGCCTTGCCTGAGACCTCGGGAGGATTGAAAGGCTGCACAAGGTCTTCCATTCACCAGAGGGGAAATCCAGGGGTTAGAGATGCATGCTTTGATCATGTTAATGAAGGAGGTATTGAATCCCATTTTGTGCAGTACAACAAACAGAAAGGAGTGTCTGACCCTATCAAAGGCATTGGCAAGATCTAGTTTTAGGATAAATCCTTTTTCCTTTCGACTAATACTAGAATGGATGGCTTCTTGAACGAGAAGAATGGAGTCAGATATGTGTCTATTGGCTAGAAAACCTCCCTGATTTTCCGAGATTAAGGAGGAGAGAAGAGGCTTGAGTCTTGAAGACAAAATTTTTGTAATTATTTTGTAAGCAGAATTGCATAAGGATATGGGCCGGAATCTAGAGAAGGTAGTGGGCCTGTTCTCTTTTGGGATTAGAGCTAAATAAGTTGAGTTGGTGTAACCCCCTAATTTGCCTTTCCGAAGGACCCAGCGTATCATCTTTAGGAGGTCCTTTTTGATCATCGGCTAGTATTCTCTGTAAAAACTGATTGGGAACCCGTCAAGACCTGGAGCTTTGTCCGGGTGGAGGCTCCAGATGGCCTTTTGGACTTCTTCCTCTTCAACTTCTTGGGTGAGCTTGCTGTTCATTCCTTGAGTGACTTCTTTAGTCATGTGTTGAAGTAAACTTGAGTAATCCTCCTCGCTTTTGTCCTCTGTTAGGAGATTTTTGAAGTGGGAGGTTGCAGCTGCTTTTATGGAGTCCTGGGTCTCGTAGCTATTCCCTTCACTGTCTTTAATTGTGCTAACTGTATTCCTTGCCTTCCTGACTGTAGCTTGTTTATGAAAGTAGGAGGTGTTTTTATCTCCTTCACGCAGCCATATCTGTCTTGATTTTAACCTCCATTTGATCTCCTCATCTCTAGCTGTTTGTCGCAGCTGAGTATACAATCTTTTCTCTTCTTGTTTTGCTTGCTGGGTAAGTCCTACCGCTTCAATACTTTGCTGTATTACCTCGAGGTTTTTTTTGATGTCCTTTTTTAATAACTCGGGTTCCTGGTAGTTGGTCTTGGCCCATGACTTAAGGGCCTGCCTTGTTTGCTTCAGCTTTGTTTCCCAAATGTATATTGGGGAGCCTTCCACACGCTGTAACCAAGCTTGCTTCACCGTTTCTCGAGCTGCAGAGATTTGGTTCCAAAGGGAGGAATATTTAAAGGGGAGGGGTCCGAGTTGGCTATGACTTTGCAAGGTAAGGGTGATTGGATAATGGTCCGAAGCGGAGATATTGAGGATGTCTGACTGACCATTGGAGAAGGAGGATAGAAAGGCGATATTAATGAGGAAACGGTCAAGCCTTTCCATAATATTACCGGCTCCTAATCGCCTATTGCTCCAGGTGTACCTTCGGTTCTTGGGCTTTATATCGACCAAATCCTTCTCCTGCATAATGTGCTCAAGCCGGTTTCTGAAAGGATCTGCGCTGAAGTTTCCTCCTCTTTTCTCATTGGAGTGCATGACCAAGTTTAAATCCCCTGCTAAAATAAGGTTGTTATCATGGTCTTCTTGTAAGTCTGCCTACAGAGTGTTCCAGCATACTTCTTTTTCCCTGTAGTGGTTCGGTGAATAGATGTTATATATTTTAATCTCAGTTCCATTGTCCTTGCTTTCCAATTTTACACTTATCCAGTTCTGTTGAGTTTTGATGAAGTTGCAGCTCCATTTGTTGTTGTCCCACATTGTTAGAATGCCTCCTGAGGCTCCTCTTGCTTCACTGGTGCAGCCACAGTACTGCTTTTGTTGATCAATGAGTCTGCTGATTTCGGACTGATCGAGCTTTGTCTCTTGGATAAGGATAATATCGGGCTTTTCACTTTGGATTAGCTCCTTGGGGGCCGCTTTTTTGGAGGGGTGCCCTAATCCCCTGCTGTTCCAAGACAGCATTTTCATCATGATTTACCTGTGGTGTGAAGAGGTGCTCGCCTCTCTTTGCCTTTGTTGTTATTTTCCTTGTCCGAGATTCCTAGGATGTAGGTTTCTATCGGCGTCTGAGATCCCATTGCTATATCTTTCTGTGCGCTTTCTTCTCTCTGCTGTTTAGCCGACTTCCTACCTGGCCCATGCTTTTTTGGAATATCGCTGGATGCGCCATGGTCCTTTGATGAGCTTCTAGTGATCCTTGTTGATGTGGTATCGGGGGAGGGCTGAGAGGGATGAGGGGATGAGGGATGGAGATGCTGATCAGATGAGGGTGGCTCCTGTTCAGGTTCTTCTTCAGAGAGGGTTGCGAAAGGGTTGGAAGAAGGAGGGATGGAGGGATCTGAGGGTCGAGGGGGGGAGGAGGGGAAATGAGGAGGGGGCTGCTGAGAGGACGAGGAGGGGTGTTGACGGGATGAATGAGGATGGGAAGGTTGATGTTGGGATGGTCCCGGGGTTTCAGATTCTGTTTGCTTAAGGGATGAAGTCATTTTTTTCCTTTTTACCGTTTCCCATTGCCCCTCTTGCTCTGTTGATTCTACATTTATAAGTTTGGGGCATCTATTAGCAAAATGTCCGTATTCGTGACATACCTTGCATTTGAAGGGTATCTGTTCGTAGTCCAGCTGTTGAATATGGCACCAGTCGTCCACTTTCAGTTTGATTGCTTCCGGTAGTCCGCGCCCCAGATCAACTTCAACACATATTCGCGCACAGGCTTGCATATTGTCCTTGGGTTCACTGCGATCTATATATTTTCCAACCGCGTTTCCTATTGCCTTGACCGAATCGTCGCCCCAGCAGTGGAGAGGAAGATGGGGAAGCCTGACCCAGACAGGAACGGCACTCGGAATGTCTAGTTCTGGATCGAAATCCGGGGTCCATTTGTTGAGATAGAGACCCCTGGAATCCATGAAGTAAGGCTCGTTTCTGAATATCAGGTCCTTGTCCTCCTTAGTTTCAAAATGAAAGGTGTAGTATCCTCTGCCACAGAACCTTATTGATATTTTCCCTTGAATCTTGTCTGCCCAGTTTCGCTCAACCCACCTTTGCACAGTTTTGGGTGAGGGCCATAGTCCTGTAAATTGGCCGATTAATCCTTTCTCAGCTAGTGAGATAGCTGCCATGCGAGGAATGGTCGGAGGCAAAAGAACTTCCTGTAACACATCTAGTTTTTTAACGAACTTGGTTGCCGTTGGTTTTGGTCTTTGCTGTGGCAGAGATTTAATCAGATTTGAAAAGGCTTGTTGTAGTGCTGGATCCCCCCCTGGCGGATCCGGGGGATCCATGAGTCTGATCGAGAGAGCAGCAGCGGAAGCGGGTTCAGGCCGAGGGCAGGCTCAGGCGCGCGCACGCGTAGAGCAGCAGCAGCGAAAACCTAGAACGTTTTATTTTATTATTATTATTGAGCCCCATGATCCTTGATTTGAGGAAGAGCTTGCCTATATAAAGCAAAGGAGATCATTTGGCTTAGTATGCTTTTGGGTTGAATATCTTAAGATCTGAAATATTTGGTTATTGTTTCAAAAAACTTGATCTATATGAAAGTGAAGCAGAAAGCGAATCTGTAAAGGGTGATCTCCCGAGCGCTTGATCAGATCTGGGCATCTGTCTAACTGTAGCACACTGGTGATCTGTAAATTCAGCCCTAATCTGATGTACACAGGTGTTTAACGGTGCCTCTGCGTAGGTACGCAGAGCAGAAAAAGGATAAGTGCGTGGGTACGCAGGGGCGACAAAGGCGCAGTGCGTGGGTATGCTAAGGCGACGAAGGAGCAGTGCGTGGATACGGAGAGCGACGGTGGTTCAGGTGCGTACGCACAGAAACAGTACGCGGCGCGATAGTGTCTTCGGGTGCGTGCTTTCAGTGAAGTACGCGGCGCGATAGTGTATTTGGGTGCGTACTGTACGCAGCGCAGTAGAAGAAGCAGTGCGTGGTCACGTAGTTCAGCAGAAGGAGCTCTGCGGGTATACGCAGAGAAGCAAAGGGTGAGGTGCGTAGTGACGCAGGCCAGTAAAAGGAAAACTGCGTATCTGACTTAAGATCTTCTGTTGACTGAATGTTTCTGTTGATAAGGTGTTCTGGGTTCAGTTCTATTATTTTGATCTGGTTACTGCAGCTGACTGTAATTTATATGTACTTGATGATCATTTGATGTATATGGATCCAGTTTGAAAATTTATGAAAAGTCGTCCTTGTAAAGAAGTAGGGGGTTGTAGCTCCCTTCCAGGTGAGACTGGAAAATGAGAGAGAGTTGTAGCTCTTTGCAGGTTGCAGCCTGCGTACTGGTAAAGGACTGCACCAGTACAAGACCATTGTATAAGGAGTTTCTAATTTGAAAGAAGATAGAGACATATTGCAGCAGGTGGTTTTCACCCACATTGGGTTTCCACCTTATACCTGGTGTTCTTTGATGTGACTGTCTGTTTTCCTTGTTCATGCTCATTATTTTATTGTATTGATATGCAAAAATAATTCAAAGTATAAATAAGGAAGATTTGGTAAAAGGACTAGATAATACTGATTCACCCCCCCTCTCAGTATTATTTTCAACAATTGGTATCAGAGCAGGTCCTTTTAAAGAAGCTTGATCGCTTGAAGGGAGATCTTTCATCATGAGCAATTACGAGAGGGAAGCATCTATCAGGCCACCGGTTTTTGATGGGACAAATTTCAATTATTGGAAGGTAAGAGTTACTGCCTATCTTCAATCTCTTGGTACAGAAGTTTGGAACAT
>APFE031466972.1:36433-55117 GCA_000404065.3 Pinus taeda
TGTGACTGTCTATTTTTCTTGTTCATGCTCATTATTTTATGGTACTGATATGCAAAAATAATTCAAAGTATAAATAAGGAAGATTTGGTAAAAGGAATAGATAATACTGATTCACCCCCCTTCTCAGTATTATTTTCAACATTGTGTTGATTATAGGGAGTTGAACAAAGCCACAAAGAAGGATTATTTTCCCCTACCCTTCATTGACCAAGTGTTAGATGGCCTGGCAGGGAAGAAGTTCTTTTCTTTCATAAATGGATTTAGTGGGTACAACCAAATCCAAATTTACCCAAAAGACTAGGATAGCACCACATTCACTTGTCCTTGGGGTGATTTTTCCTACAGGGTCCTTCCTTTTTGCCTATGCAATGCTCCTGCCACTTTCCAGAGAGCAGTATTGAGTATTTTTACTAAATTAGTACATGATGTTGTGGAAATCTATATGGATGATTTTACACCTTATGGCTATGATTTTCAAGAAGCCCTGACTAACCTAGGCAAAGTATTGCACAAATTCATTTAAATGAATATGTCTCTCAGTTAAGAAAAATGTGAATTCTTAATGACTAAAGGGACTATGCTAAGTCATTTGATATCTCAACAAGGACTACAGGTGGGCCCAAACAAAATAACAATCATCGAAAGGGTCCCACCTCCACAAAAGCAGAGATATGTTAGGAGTTTCTTAGGGTTAGTTGGATACTACCGAAGGTTCATAAAGGTCTTCAACAAGTTGGCCTCTCCTTTGCTTGGGTTGTTGGCCAAAGATTCTGAGTTTATATGGTCAAAGAGTTGTCAAGAGGCCTTAGACATTCTAAAGGGTAAGTTAACTACTGCACCAATCCTTAGAGGCCCAAACTGGTCCCTCCCTTTTCATATTCATGTTGATGCCTCACACAAAGCCATAGGAGGATCCTTAGGTCAGGAATAGGAGAAATTGCCCTATGCCATCTATTTTATCAATAAGAAACTATCAAAGGCTGAGCTAAACTATACCGTGACCGAAAAGGAAATCCTGGCTATTGTGCATTCATTAAACAAATTTAGTCATTACATTACATGCTATCAAACATTTGTGCATATTGATCTTGCTGCAATCAAATATTTAATGAACAAACCAAATGTGAATGCTAGAATTATAAGATGGTTGCTTTTATTACATCAATTTGATCTAACTATTTTTGATAGGCCTGGTAAGGAAAATGTTGTTGCAGACTTTCTATCTATAAGGAATGGTGGATGAGCAGTTACCAGATGAACATTTATTTTCTATTTCATTTCTCTCCCCATGGTTTGCTGATATAGCAAACTATTTGGTATCAGCACAGTTTCCACCAAACTTTCCCTCCAAAGAAAAGAGCAAGACAGTTAGAAAGTGTGCCCCCTTCACCTAGATTAGGGGCAATATATTCAAAATTGACCCAGATCAAATCTTAAGAAGGTGTATAAGGGAAGAGGAGGTTTTTGACATCCTTCTAACCTATCATGATGGGCCTTATGGAGGTCACTTTGTAGTAAAGAGGACATCATTCAAAGCATTACAAGCATGCTATTATTGGCCTACTCTTTATCAATATGTAAAAAGATACATTAGTCAGTGTAATTGGTGCCAGAGGATGGGATAGCCTACTCTAACAGATGAAATTCCCCTACAACCTCAAGTGATTTTTGAGCCATTTGACAAGTGTGGCATGGACTTCATTGGACCTATCAACCCTCCTTCAAAGCAAAAACAACACATCATTGTGTGCACTGATTATTTGACTAAGTGGGTTGAAACCAAGACAATTAAGGTAGCAACAAAAGAAAAGGTGGTTAAGTTCCTAAGGGAGAATATATTCTACAAATTTGGGTACCCTAGAGAGCTAGATACGAACCAAGGTAGCCAGTTGACCTCCAACATGATTGAATAACTACTCAACCATCACAAAATCAAGCATAAGTCCTCCACTCCTTATCATCCACAAGCTAATGGGCAAGTGGAGGTGACCAATAGGTCATTGGAGAACATCTTAACTAGGGTAGTGAGAAACAGCAGGAAGGATTAGGTAGAGAGACTAGTTGAGGCCACCTAGGCCTATAATACAACATGGAAGGCCACCACCAGATTTACACCCTATCAGATGGTCTATGGGAAAAAGGCTTTGTTGTCCATTGATTTTGAATATAACACATTGAGGATGGAAACCCAACTAGGTTTGTATCTCAGTCATGCATTGAAAGAAAGGTTGTTAAATTTGAATGGCTTGGATGAATTCAGAATGCAGGCCCTCCTACATACAAATATATTTTAGCTTCAAAGGAAGCCCTGGCATGACAAACACATTAAGGAGAAGAAATTTCAAGAGGGAGACTAGGCATTGTTATATGATTCAAGGTATAAAGACTTCAAGGGAAAGCTAAGGACAAGATAGCTCAGACCTTGTGTGGTGGAAAGATGCCATGACAATGGTTTAGTGCAAATCAGAACTATTGATGATGCCATTCCATTGCTAGTTAATGGACACCGATTGAAAATGTACAAGAGGCATTTATCAAAACTATAGTTCATACACAATATCAATAAGACAGTGATGATGGTGGAGGAAGTTCCAGCTACTCCCTCATCAAGGCACTAAAAATGAAAAAAGATTAATGATTCAGGTGAAAACCTCCATGAGGCACATGCATCCAATATTTGGGTTGAAAACCTTGTGAGGTGGCCCAAGGATGAGAAAAAATGAAAAAGAGTAAGAATATCCCTGGGTAAAAACCTTCCTTGAGGCTCCCAAGGCAGATATCTAGGGTGAAAACCTCTTTGAGGCAACCTAGGTGTGTTTTTCAAAAAATATATAATAATAAGAAAAGAAAAAAAAACATCATTGTTATTTTCAAGTGGGTGAAAAAGACAAGCAAGGAGCAAAGAGAAGATCCAAAGGGAACCCTGCCTCACATATATTCATCTCCTCCACCTCTTACCATGCATGCCTCCATCAATTCCATTGTTTTTCACTTCATCACTTCAATTCAGGTGAAGATTTTGTTTTCTACAAAATCACCTCAACCATTACCATTATCCTTGCCTCCAAATACACTGCTACTCCCTCTGTCCATTCATTACAACATCCTCACAACACCAGCTAACAACATTATCAAGAAATTCTAAGGGAGATACCAAACATTTCCAAGCGGTAATCTAGGAGCTCCACAACAACAATAACAACAAATCTAGGAGCTCCATAGTAGCAGCAGCAACATCAAATATTCAGTCATAGACACCTGCAAAAGCTAATAAACCATAAGCAGACAACATAAGAGGAAGAAGAATGACCATTAGTAGCATCTCTGATCTTTGACAACTGCATCATTGCATCAAAACCATAGGTAAGTATCCCACTCACTCACTCATATGCATCATTTGATCAGAAGTTGTAAAGGTTAAGAGGTAGTTGGTTTATAAGTGAAAAAGTGGCAAAAAGGAAATTCTTTAATAAGTCAAAAGAGAATGTAAGAGTCCATAGATACAATATTTTTTTGGCAACCATTTGAGAATGCTTGAAGAATTAAGATTTGGGATAGAAACACTAGTTCAACAAAGACTCAACATACCCTATTTTCTGATGCAATCACTCATAGACTCCAGCAACAAAGTAAAGAGAGGGGATTCCCAATAGTTGGCTCACCATGGGTTGATCAGGATCCTTATTAAGGATGCCCTCAAAATCCTCAGGATCCCTATAAAATGTTCAGTCCTCAAAGACTTACCAGCAGAGGATGACATCAAAACATCTATTATGTTAGTCCTTCTATCATGGAGAAATAAGAAACTAATACAGAGGAACATGATGAAAGAGAACACAAGGAGGATGATGCTAAAACAGAGGAGGAAATTGATGGAGATGAGAAAGAACAACAAGAGGAAGAAGGCAATGAAACAGAGGAGAAAAAATAGCAAGAGGTCATCTAGTGTAGGATGCCAGCTAAATCCTATACTCCTTACCTCAGAGAACAATAAATGAAATTTCAGATTAAAACACTGGCACAAAGGGGCACCGTGCCATTTCATGACTACAATTAGTTTATTGAGATTTCTGATCAAAATGGACTGGAGGATAGGGCCAAAATGGTTGAGTTTTACTTGCACAACATGGCCCTCACAGACATGAATATTTGGGATCTTAATGCAGAGCTAGGAGATCTACAATTAATGGCTCTGGCATCATTGATGAACCATAAGAAGTTAAGGTCTGCAGGGATGAAATGAATATTGGCCAAAGAGAAAAATGAACCTTTTTTTCATCAGAGATTAACAATCAAATCCCATGGCCCTAATCGGAACCCATAATCTAATTGCAAATGATCCTCAACTAGCCCCTAGATATCTTACTGCCCAAGAGCAAGCAATTTCACATTTTGAGGATATGTTTAGGCCGCTAAAAAATGATAATATACATGCCTGCAAAAGGAGATGGAAAACACTGCCACAGAGCTTGAAGATCAGAGAATATCACTCTCCCCAAAGGTTGAGAGAGGCACTCAATAGGACACCTATGTATAAGTAATCAATGCAAAGGTTGAAAGCAAATTGGATAGGCATAAAACTCAGTCCACCACTACTCATAGGCATGCTAGAAGGGAGAAAAGAAGAAGAGGAAAAGAGGCGGTGGGAAGAAGTACAAAGGAAATCAGGCTCCTATAAACAAGAAGAAGGGATCACATCAAAAGCATGGGATGTCAGAGAGGCTACTAGAGCCATGAAGGACATGGACATTGACTATGTTGCTCAAAGGATGAGCAACACTTTCAGTAGGGGGTGAAGATGAGCCTCATCATTAAGTAATTATATGGGCCTTAATTGCACTTAATTCACCTCCTAGGCTAGTCAAACCAACTATTCTCACAACTGATTGCATACTTTTGATTATATTTTGTTTATTAAATGAGTTAGAGTTGGATATTTGGCTTTGTGGTCTAATGTGCATGTAACACAGGAATAAAGGATAAAAGCAAGGAAATGTGTAGGTATAAAGGATAAAAGTAAGGAACTATGGCAAAGACCTTGGTAAAACTAGAATGGGACAAGGGAGAGTAATTATAGGAGGTAAATCCTCCTCATTTACTACCCCTCCATTCAAATATTCCTCCGCCAACTTAGAGTGCAAACAACCATCACTTTGAAGACTAGAAGATAATTGAGTAAGTGAAAAGGACAGAAACCATTTTTTCTTGAGTTAAAGGCCAAGCCTTCCTAATGGGAAGGAAGTTGTTAGAGACTTTAGATGTATAAATAGAGAGGTTTAGGACCTCAGTAGGATTGGGACTTCCATTGTAAAACTCTACTTTATTTCTGAGCTACAAGAATTATAACAGTTTGTTCCTTAATCCATGGTTTTTATAATGAGAAGGAGTTTTGTTTTAAACCAGCTCTGAGTTAACTCTGAGTGCTAAAGCTCTTGGGTTAGGGCTCGACCCAAGCAACCAAATCTCCTCTTTACTATGTATGAATGATAGCATAGGTTCCTAGTTTTCATTATCAATTTGCTTAAGTAGCATAGATTTATGTTTTTGTTTATTTGCTTAAGTAGTTGCACTTTTGTTACAACAGTATGGCGTAGATTGTTCATGGCTTTTTTGTTCAGTTGCTTTAGTAGCTGCATTTGCTTCAGTTTACTTTGATTTGTGCCTTCTTTTAATTCATAGGTTAGTTAGAGGAAAAAAATCACTATCAAGTTGTGCGTAGGTGTCTCAGCCTCATCTCCTCCCTCTGTGATCATGACTTGAGGAAGGGACCCTTCAATAGCCCCAAAAACATAGGATTTTGGTTCTCGCATGAGCTACGGAGTTCGCTATTTGTTGCATTCATTTGTTCACCCACACTGGTTTTCTCTGTCATTTTAATTTATAATCACATTGAGCATGTTCCTCATGCATTGTATCCTTGTCGTCCGATCACCAACAAACCTTCACAATCACCGTCTGATTCATTATTTTCTCCAACTGTTGCCTCGTGTGGAGTCCACCACTTTATTTATGAGCTTTAATCTCCATCGTTGATCTGTCTCTTGACCTGATGGCTAACACGTCATGCGATCACTTTTTGAACTTTGAATCCCCACTGTCGATCTACCTTGCCTGATCTGATGGTTATTTGTTCACTCGATCGCCAACTAGCTTGGCTAATCTCCACCATTAATTAGTCATGCCTGATCTAATGGTTATTGCACAATATCGCGTCGATTAGTGCACAATTTTTATCTACTCGAGAGAATGCAAGGAAAGTGGTTTTCTCATGCTATGTGCCACGCAGTAAGGCTAATCACGTGAAAATTTTAGAATTCCACTTACTACTTTGAGTGCGTGTGAGAAACTACTTACCGCATTGGAAATCCACTCCATCATTTCTGCACGTTTTTGCTTCCCACGATATAATCTCCACCGTCCATCTTTTGACTTCATTCGTGCTATAAGATCTCAGCCATTCATTGCTATGTTAACCTTTTCCATCCATCTCGTGACTTAATCTCCACGATTAGATCTCGGCCATTCATCTCCTGTTAACCTTGTTCGTCCATCAACTCACTTAATCCCTCGCGATACAATATCCGTCATTCATATGATTTGTTACCTTTTTCATCCATCCATTCAGTTAATACCTTACGATACAATCTTTGCCATTGAACCTGTTCATTAACCCCATTCATCCATTTATTCACTTAAGCCCCACAATAAGATCTCTACTGTCCAACTTCTGTTCATTGATCGATCCAACGGTCCCTATGTGCTACTGCATGCTTACATCATCCTTTCATTGATTTTTACCTCTAATTACTCCTTCGCTTGAAAATCAATTTAGCTTAGTTTCCTTTGCTTACACATTAGTCTGGCTTTGATGCTCTTTACCTCTACAACTTAGGTAGCAACATTATATTAGTGTTAATTTAGCAATTCTACTTAGCAAATTTGTTTGGATGGTTAGTTAGGTTATGATATGGTTTATCATTTCATGTTGTTTTCTTCAATACTGCAGTAGAAGTAGCTCTCCCTTAGCATAGATTTGTTCTTCTTCCATCAAAGAGTTAAGCTTCTTCTGACCCTATAAAATTTTGGCTTGGAACCCCTGTGGTCTCTTTCCAAATGAGCAATGACAACAAGCAGTACCTTCACTTTTATTTTTGCATATAACATTCTTGTTGCAATACCTAGGCTCGTAAGTAATCCTAGAATATGACATTGAACTAAGGCCTACTAAGCTCATCAAATGTCATGGATTGGTAAAGCTAATGGCTGAGGCAAATTTCCATGCACTAGACATAAATTTTATAGCCGCACTTGATGAATAGGAAGAGTTGGTGACTCCACAAGTATTAGAAGCATTTGTTACTTCTCCTTGGTATGTAGATATTATCTTTTTTTACAAAATTTACAAGCTCCTCCTAGTTTAACAAAAATAAAAGCTAGATTTCTCAAGTTAAAATCTATGAAATTTTTCATTTTACATCATAATGTGTATTGGAAAGATGTTAGGGGTATTTTTATTGAAGGATGAGGTAGACAAGGCTATAGAATAATTTCATCAAGGAGACTGTGGAGGACATTTGTACTGGAAAACAACACCTAACAAAATCCTAAGACTTGGTTTTTACTAACCTACCTAATTTGCAGATATTTATAAGATAGTTTCAACATGCCATTAGTGCCAAACCTTTGAAGGCAAGAGAAAAAAATTTTCCTTACCTTTAAAGCCCATTTCAGTTGAGGTTCCTTTCCAACAATAGGCCCTAGATTTCAATGGAGAAATCCACCCAAGCTCTGCAACTCAACATAAATGGATTTTAACACCCACAGACTACTTCCCTAAGTGGATAGAGAGGCTGTTCCAACTAGACAAGCTACAAACATTGTAATCCTTTAGTTTTTCGAAGGTAATATTCTTGCGAGATTTGGATTTCCACATAAAATCATTACTGACAATGTTGTTGCTTTCAAGTCAAAGAGAACGATTGATTTTTGCCACAAGTATCACATCACGTTAGGAAACTCTATTTCTTATTATCCATAAGGGAATGGGTTAGTTGAGTCTTCTAATAAGAGTTTAGTCAACATTATTAAGAAACTGTTGTAGGAAAATAAAAAATCCTAGCACAAGAAGTTGGTTAATACTCTGTGGGCTGACAAAATTAGCACTAAGAAGTCTATTGGAATGTCTCTGTTCTAATTAGTATATGGAGTGGATGCATTTTTTTCCTACTTCCCTAGGAATCCCTATGCTAAAATTATTGCAAGAATCACAAGTCGAGACAAATGATGTACAGAGAAGGATAAATCAAACAATATAGTTGCAACAAACTAGGGAGGAAGTCTACAATAAAACTCAGATAATTTAGGACAAAATAAAAAAGATCCATGACAGAAGAACCAAAGAAGATGAATTCCAACTAAATGACCTTGTGTTGAGATGGGACTCAAGAAATGAAGAAAAATGTAAGAATGGGAAATTTGATAGTTTGTGGAGAGGACCCTATAAAATTGAAGCTTTTCGAGGAAACAGTGCATTCTTTCTGAAAGACTTGACTGGAGAATGACTGTGAGGAGGATCTGTCAATGACAGATTCCTCATGTACTATTTCCTTCTAAAATAGATAATTTTCTCATTCAAGTCATTGTAAATATCATTTTACTATTTTCATACAAAAGATGGTGGCTAACATCAGGAATTGAAGCTTGAAGAGAACACCCTAATCTTGTAGTGAGTTGCTACCAGCATTTATGATAACATCAAGTAATCATTTCAGGATACCCAAAGGACAAAGGATATTGATCTACAACATTCTTGACACCTCAATGGGAGGATGCCATCCCCACTGGAGCCACTATTAGGGTCCTATAATATATAGGATCATCTAACGATTATCTATTGATTTTTTATATTATGGAGATGTTGTAAAATAGCTTCATTATGTAAATTATTTTCAATAAAAAATAGAAAAAAAAAGGGATGAAAAAAAAATATTATATATATAATATACATGTGAAAAAAAACAAAAGAAATGAAAATATGAAAAACAAAATAAAACAAATAGCCCCAATACGTGAGCTTGTTCAAATGCCACTTCAATTTAAAAAATAGATATATGTTTAAAAAATAAAAAATATGATGAAATACCTTTAGAAATAATAAATGTGTGTTGCTAACTTAAAATTTGCATTAAAGCTTAAATAGGTGTCTTTAATTAGTTAATCACACAATTTAATCATGATTATATTAGTTTTAATAAAGTATATTTGACATGATGCTTTGACATTATGTAATAAATGGTGTGCTATCATCAAGGGCCATGATCTAACCCTACTAGATTAACACCAGGCAATCACTTCGGAGCCCCCCCCCTTCTCGCCCCTCCAACAGTTAATCAAGGGGAGGGGGTCTGAAAAGCATATTCTCCCATTACCATTTCTGCAATGTGGATCTCCCTGGTCGACTTCAGACCCCCTCACCTAAAACTACTTACTGCTCACTCCCACCCCTCTGATATCCTCTTTTCCTTCCTCCCGCCTAAAATATAGTCCTTAACCCATTGTGTCCGCTCCACTCCTCCCTCGCCAAGTGGCACATTCTTTCCTCCCTTATTCTAATCTACTCTCGCCACATGGTATTTCCCCTTCCCATCCTGCCCGCACTCCTGTCGCATTTATAAATGTCATTTAACTGTTAAAGCAAACATTTAGGAGATATAATTATTGCCAAGTAACTAACCCACTCTGTTAAATGGATCAATCTCTAACAGTAAATGATTCCATTTATAAATAAAGAATAATCTCATTCAATTTTACATTCCTATGTTTTTCTAGGACACTGAATGACCCAAGACTCTTACTGCAACTAGTCAATAATTCGACTTGTCACCACTACCAGTGATCGAACCAAATAGTCTCTGTTAGCCTCCCGCTCATAGCAGGCATTCATCTTTCATGATTGACATTTTTTAACTACCAAATATGTCATGCTCTGCAGGCTGCAATGTTCCATGTTTGCTATTGAGGCCAAGGAAGTGTCCATAAGAGTCTGCTAGCCTAAGTGCCTCTGTTGTATTGCAATTTTGATGCGTTATTCCATTTTTGAAGAATTTTCAGCTATACGGAGGTCCAAACAGCTTAATCTTGGTCTCCCTAGGTTTCAATTTCCTGTTGTAGAATATAGAGAATCATTATCTGTCCAAACAACTTAATTTTGGTAGATTCTTAGATAGGTAGAGAAGCAAGGGTACTCAACAACCCAATCTGAGCCCCTAGATGAAATAAGTATAGATGTAGTTAGGAGGCCAGTTAAAAGAAAAAAGTTGTAAAGTTGGGTTTGCTAGTTCAAGTGCACCCAAACCAAAAGAAGAAAAAATGCTAGGTAAAGTAGGCTGGGTAAGTAGTTTTGTGGTTGCAAAAATGAAGCTATGTGATCCATTTCATATTTTCAAGTGTCATATCTATCCGGATCACAGTTTTGAGGCACTTCTCATTTTTTGATCAAATCAGACAAGGCATCTCTAACTCCCCTTTCTTCTTGTTTCCTAAATCATTCACTAACATCCCCTCAAGGACCTTGGGATCTGCCCAAAAGTCCATTTTCACTCCATTCTTGTTTAAAAGCCAAGTTGACATCTGAGTTGGCTTAGTGAAAAGAAGCCACATTTCTTGTGTAAAAATAATCTTTACACAATCCATCATTTCCCTTACATTTCCACTCCACCAAGTCATACTAACTCCTAACTTTATTATTTTTAGCTCCCCAAGTCATTCCCCTATCCCCTACTATGTGAAAACTATATAAAAACCCCCAAAAAAAATTAAAGATCCCACCCTAGGGCAACTATAGCTGAATAAATAAAAGTCTGGGAAATACTAGGTCTATTTGGGGCCTTAGTATTAGCCCTTCCAGGTTCGTTTCCCTTGGGATTGGTTTGAACCTCTGGTTAAATAAATAACTATGCTAAAACCCCTCCCCCGCACACCAAACCATACCACACCCCGCGCATGCATAACATATGGGTTTCATTGATATTTGATCAATGAATAACCATGACCCCGAGCGCGCATTTAACTTGTAAAACCTAAAGTATAAAACCTACCCACCGCAGCGAATAATCAACGTTTATCACGTGCGCTTTTTATTTAAGACCCGCTCATCTTTCCCTCCCATCTACAGTCGGATCGTCTCTCCCAGATTCAATGGCCCTCATGCATATCGGGCACCCTTTCATAACAACACAATAGTGCCCGATGGTCGACGGTTTCACCATCGTACACCGGGACAGTTGTCGGCTTTCCATTGCATCGGGCCGCCCCTGACACATACTGCTCTCGTACCAAAAGCGATCTGACACAAACCGCTTACCTCCCTCCCTTGTTGCTGCGTCACCCTACCACCTCACTTGCCACTGTGTGTTACCCTGTTGCGTCACCCTACCATGTCACCCTGTTGACGTCATCATCCGTACTGGGTCCCACTGCTAACGTCAACCGTCGTACCACTGACGTCACCCATCGTACCACTGACATCATCCGCCAAAAAGAAAGCACGCAAGTGCGAAATCGACTCTTCGGAGGCCCGGAATCAAGTTCTGAGGTAGTTTTTGATGTGTAATTAGCGCTTAGCGCTAATCATTCATCGCTATGGGAAATAGGCCAAAATGGGGAATCTTTATTTTCAGCAGTTATTTTTGCCTCGAAAGGGCAGAAAAGGGGCGATTTAACATTTTTTAGCACATCAGAGAAAAGAAGAAGCCCAGATTCAATCAAAGAGTATCAGTGAAGTGGCAAAGAGTATCAGATCGACCATAAGAAAGCGGTGAAGCCATTTAAGGCTCTCAGGCCACATTTAATGCACAGTAAAGCCACTCAAGGGCATTGGAATAGAGACCAATGCATAGTCAGGATGAATGGCCAATGCATAACAGCAAAAGACAGATAGCCTCATTTTTGAAACCACTGTCCCTAGCGCAACATTAGATAGATATTTTCATTACTTATAAGACAAGTTAGGTTAACTGCATTTATTTCCTAAAGATCTTCTAGCAGATCTTTTTTGTAGATACTTTGCCTATAAATATAGCCCTGAACAATGTAATAAGGGTTGGTGGGTTGTTTGGTTGATCTCTCATTTTGAGAGCTGCACTCTAAATATCAAGAACTTCTATAATCAAAGATTGCTGGAATGCTTGTGTCTGAACTGGCTGGTTGTGATTTCAATGGCTAAAGAGCATACTATGGAATTCTCGTGCTTGCTCACGGTTCAATAAGTCTTTCCTCCCTCTGTTTATCAGTTTATATGAAGCTGTATCATCTATAATATCATAATCTAGGTTGCATGAAAAAAGAATAGATCAGAACTGGTTTTCATGCCCTCTGAGCTCAATTCTTGTAACTTTCCATGTTTTCCTCTGAATCAGTGATGAATATGCATTCTTAATTGTGCATGTTTAAGCTACTTCCTTCATTATATGAATGCTGTCTGGGAATTCTTCATTGCTCCCAGATATTATTCATCCACTTTCCCTCTTCAGCTGGATGAAAGATCCTTGATTGCCTCTCATCCCCTAACCTCCATTTCATCCTCGTTCCGGCATAAATCATTGTGCCATGTGTAGCTATCCTGCTCCATATTTCCCTCTTCTACCAAAGAAAACACACCTTTCAGTTCACATTCATTGACTCCATGCCCAATGGTTTGAACTTCTTTCATTTTGCATGCCAACTCTGTTTGAATAGATCAACCATCCCATCAATCAAAACCAAAACCCGTGTGCCTCATATCTAGCCTAAAATCATTCCTCAAATAAAGCTAAATCCTAAAGAGAGAGCCCTCTCTGATTTCAAGTAGGCTAGGACCTGCAGTCCAAATATTGGGTTGTGGTTACCTCGGCCGTATTCCCTTGGGAGTCAAAGGGAACAACCTGAGTGATAACAGTCTCATCTGACCAAATTCCCAAGTAATTGTATTATTTTATTTATTTTCTTTTCAACATGTCTTTTAAGGGAAAATGAAAAGCATCAGTATAAAACCCCTTTTTTCCCCCTTTAATCAACTTAGGTGACCAGCCATTAGTGGATCAACAATACAAAATCATTGAGACAAATAGTGAGTCTGATCTCTACGAACTCCACAATTGGATAAAACAAAAATATGTTGAACTTAGTGACAAATTGGCCTTATGGGACTCCTTCCTACCTCAATCCATTTTTCCTCAGACCCATCATTTTCCTGAATTTGTTTCATGGTGCCACTTTTCATACATACCCAACCAAAGAACAATTGTAGCCCAGAATAATGACATCATTTTCACAATTACCCCTGAATCCATTTTCCAAATGTTGCAGATCTAGAATTCAACCTGTCTGAAACCTTTTCAAGTAGATTCCCTCATGGAACTCTAGAAAAACCTCACTTTTCCTCACGGAGCCAATTTTTTTTAGACATTTATGCCTGAGGATGTCCAATTACTGAAGACAAACCCTCCTTATCCATCCTCCATGTTCCCTGAAATGAAAAAAACAAATTATTTCTATAGTTTCTTGTTTACTGGGCTATGAAACCAGTCAATGGGTTGATGAAACCATCATAGGCTTCCTATCAGTGTTTTCATCAAAAGAAAATCCTTCAATCATTTTTAATTATAGTGAATTCTTAACAGAGATCATTCATGAACAACTCGTTAAGTTTTCTACAAAATGAGTCTTCAAACATGCTTCAGTGTTAGTGTACTTGTTCCTATTCCATTAGGCAGACAAATTTCAATTTCCATTGCAAAAATTGGATGATCAGGGAAATGCACAATCTGTGATTTATTGGACTTCCTTGCTAAGGAAGCAGACCAGTGAATTCACGTTCAGTGATTATGTAGACCAGTTTTTGTATACAACTTCTAGCCTACTTAACAGTGATGATGAACCTAGAATTGGACTTGAGATAAAGAGAATTTTACATCTCAGTGATAAAAAAAAACAGGTGATTGCTACCTATATTAAAATTACACTAAGATCAGAGTGTATGGGTGCGAATTTCCCCCCTATAAATTGCCTAAAGTTTTTCCCATAAGAATATTTACATTAGAGTATATTAGGAAAGTGATCAATATCGATGATATACACTTTGAAATAGCTAAGAGGAAATCTTAGTTCAAAATAAAAGCATAGGTTGGGCCTTTCATTTGCAATACCAGGACAAAAACAAAAGAAGCCGATCTTCTTCTCAAATAGATGAAGTTTAAACTCAGTCTCACTTGGTCATATGATCCTTTGGGAATAATATCGAAGTTGAGAATAGAACAGAAAACTACTCCTTACACTCATACTCCCAAACCTGAAATTAAGCAATATAGAAATCAAGATCAATGTTAGGAAAACACATTGTATGAGATAGAAGAACAAGTACTTTCTACAATGACATCATAGACAGTAGTGGCCCAGAAAAGGAAGGATTAAAGGCCAAGGGAGGATGTGTCCCCTTCAGTCATAGAAATTGAAGAGAAAGAATTTCAAATATATAAGAATATGCATAAAACCAATCCCGTAGAAGATTTTTCACAGGAAGAAAATGTACAACCTGCAATAGTTTTGACAGACCCTTATAATTCTACTTTCCCTCACATTGAAGACATTTTCATAGGATCACCATCATCTTCAGCTTCTCATGAAACTTTGGAAATATCTCAATCAAGAGAATTGGTTCATGATCAGGTTGAACCAAGTATATTTGTTAGGTATAAGGAGACAATGAAGAAAAATGAACTCTTGAAAGCAATCACCTATTCTCAGTTTTTGAAGCAAACTACTTCATCTCAGCACCAACTTCTCTTTGTGTTTGACACTGAGGAATGTAAAATGCAGATAACTTTCTTAGAAGCTTAGGTTCCTTTTCCTAAAACTAGAGATGAATACAAAAACAACATTTTTTTCTTTTAGCATTGATCAAATCCAACCTATTGATAAGATGCATTTGCACAAGAAAACATGTGAGATGTTGTATTCCACCTTGACAAACTCAGCAATAGCTGCCTCTAGACTTCAGGTTTCACTCAACAACATTTAGTCTCAACTAAAATTAAAGAAAATATCTTCTTTAGTTAAAGACACTAAGATAAAGTATTCAAAGGATTTAGTGATTAAACTGGGATATGATCCCAGTAATGTAAAATTTGTTGAGGAGATCATTATGAGAGAAAATGTTGATATAGAAGCCCTGAAAAGGTAGCTTAAACTTCCATCAACTGAAGATCCATAGACAAAGGGAGTTGGCCAACTAGAGAAGGAGAAAGAAGATATGTTTAAAATTATCATTGAGCAGAATGGGCAGATTAAACAAATGGAGACTGAAATTGAGAAGCTATTACAAGAGAAAGAACATTCAACTAACTTAGTGGTCATTTCTATCACAATTATCCTAGTTGCAGGCACATGAAAAGCAGGTGCTTCGAATTCAACATATACTACAATAGAGACACTATATATAGATACATCAAGAGAATTGATTAAAGCTATGCAAGAATGATTTCTAAGAGGCTAAGAGATTGAAAAGTTGAAAGCTCAACTTAAAAAACTTCAAGAGAAGTAATTAATGATTGACAATGTGTATGTGGAAGAGCTTCAAAAGTCTCACAAGTTAACTCAGAGAATTGAATAGTTGAAAAACGAATTTGCAATGGTCTAGACAATTGCATAGGCAAAGGAGAACATTTGGGTGGAAATCAATGAAGCTATGACTGAAATTTGGCCTTCCATCAAAATAAGTTTTGAGCAAGAGGAATTGGTACAGAGGTCAAAAGAGGTCATAAAAGAGATAAACGAAAACTTGGATTAGAAATTAGGTGAAGACACAACCTTAATAAGAATCCTAAACTCAAAGACAAAGCAAGAGCTAGAGGAATATGAGATCATTGAAAAAACTGAAACAATACTAGAGGTAAGAAGAATTCTTACGAAAAGGAATTTAATGCTACAGTTAGAGAAAAGTGTCACAATTTGGAGTCTAACATTCAAAATTTCGATAAGAATTTCAACATACTACACCAAAAGGGGCTTCCGGGTTTGAAGGGAATTGGAGAAAAGTTAGTTCAGCTAGAGGATTATCAGAAAAAGTTATATTCAACAACCAGAGATAAATCAAAATTTTCTACTATAAATGGAACAATTATAGGTAAAGATTTCATGGAAGGTTTAAAATTAAACTTACTGATCAAACATGAAATAAAACATTTGTTTTTAGTTAAGCCTACTTTCCAGAAATATATTGAGGTGGAAGAAACCTACAAAAAGTTAATTAAATTCTCGAGCATACATGAAGACAGATGGGATAAACTTTGTCGAATTATGGAGTAAAATAGGTATTTGTCTTCAACAATAAAACAATAGTTTATTGAGGCCGAGTCATCACCAATAGTTCTCGAAGTCAGTGCGAGAGCTTCAGTAGTTTTAGTTTTCCTATATTCCTGTACTATTTTTGTAAACAATTTTTAGGATATCTTGGTAAGGAAAATGTTGATATTTTAAATCAAGATATTTTGATAAATTTGTATAAGTAATTCATAATTCAAAATACAAAGGGATGGAACTCATGTAATGAAAGTAGATCCTTGACATATAATTGTGCATGTACTAAAGTGATCATTTCATTAATACAGAAAGTTGTTCCATGATTCATGTGGCAGGGAATGGGTGAAGTTTCCTCTCTTGTAAAATTGTTATTTTTCTAGTTTTCCATATGTTCTTTCTGACATTATTGTTTAAAGAAGATTAAGGGTTGAATTTCTTTGAATACACTTTGCTCTGTATTACAAACAATATCTATGTTTTCATGCAGATATTAAATATAAAATTCAACCTAGTATGCTCTATGTTTAATTGAATCTAAACCTTTTCATCCTATTCATTTCATAAATTCTCTAAGGATCCAAAAGTATGCCTACCTTGCCATATTACATCTGTTATTCAATTCTTGTATTTGATCACCCAAGACTCATTGATTCCATGCCCAATGGATTGCCCTCGGAGTTTCAACTAAATCTATGAAAAAACCAAACGTAGAACTCAATAATAGCCTAATATATTAAATCAACAAATCTAAATCATATAGAGAGATCCCTCTCTGAAGCTGGAAGGGCTAAATCCCAGCTTCCAAAGTGGTTTTATGGCTACCGCTGGGTTTCTCTTACACCCTTTGGAAATTACAAAGATATAAAAATCAACACATAGAAATCAATGCGTTTAATAAAAGAAATCAAATAGGATTAGAAATCAACATTTGTACATTGAAATAAATGCATCTAGTGTAAGAAATTTATTCCCTTTCTCTCCCCCCTCTGTCTATATTGATATCTTCCTCCATATCTCCTTCTTTGTCTCTCTATCTCACCCCCCCAAACACACACACACTCTCTATTCATATCTATCTATCCCACCCTCCCTCCCTCTATCTCTATCTTCTTCCCTCTCTCCCCCTTTAATCAATACATCTATCTCCTTATGTCTCTCCTTCTTTATCCCTCTATATCGCCCCACAAACATACACAATATTTCTCCATATATATCTATATATCCCTCCATATCCCTCTCCCTCTCCCTCTCCCTCTCCCTCTCCCTCCCTCTCTATCTTCCCCGTCTCTCCCTCTCTCTCTCTCTCTTCCCCTTATCTCCCTATGTATCCCCTTCTATCTCTCTTTCCCCTACTCTCCTCTCTCCCTCTCTCTCTCCATCTCCCTTTCTGCTCCCTCTATCTCTCCCTCCCTCCCTCTCATGTCCTCTCTCTCTTCCTTTCTCTTCCACTTCCCTTTGTCTCTCCCCCTCGCCTCTCTCTCTCTCCCTCTCCCTCTCTCTCTCACTCGCTCCATCCTGTAATTCTATTGACTATCTCCCTACCTCTCTCATTCTCTCCCCACCTTCACTCCATCTATCCTTCTTCGTCTTTCTATCTCACCCCCAAACATCCACTCTCTCTCTCCATCTCTCCCTTGTCACCAAACCTCTCTCTCTCCACCTTTCTCTCTATATATGTCTTGAACTTCTTCCCTCCCTATATTTTCCTCCAAATCCATCTCTCGAGCTCCCTCTCTTTCTCCTCTATTCTCTCCTCCTCTCCCTCTCTCCATATTTGTGTCCCCATCTCTCTCTTACCCTTCTCTCCCTCTCTCTCTCCTCTATATTTCGAAAATTTTAAAATATTTTGACAACTAAAATATTATGTTTAAATATTTTTTTATTTATTTTGATGTCGTAAAAAAAATTAATTTTTTAATATAATACATATTTAAAATGCAATATTTCAAATGTTTTTTGTACATTCACTTGAAGGAAAAATGATAATTTTCCATGGAAATATTATCTAAATTTTTCCAAAATATTAATGTTCCAGCTACCTCCATCAAAGGTACATTACAGCACTTCATGTCTTCCAATTGAAATTGTTTATGTTTTTTTTATCTTTAAAGGTAATTTTAGGTTATGATTATGTCAGGATTTTAAAAATATGGTATATTTTATTATGTTAGTTTTATAAAAAAAATAGGTTAAATAAAATTAACATATATTGAGTCACTTGTATGACTCTTTTTGTGTTAATGACACTTTTGTTCAAGCTTATGGCATATATCAATCACATTTATTAATGTGGTTGTGCTAGTATATATTATAATGTAAGAAATTTATATTATATTAAAATTCATAATA
>APFE031466972.1:55266-131435 GCA_000404065.3 Pinus taeda
AGTTTTCTATATGACATGATAACAAAAATCATAATAAAATTTGGAATTTTAAAATGTGGTAAAAAATTTTGTGGAAGGTAAATTTATGATATGTTCAAACTCAAGGTATATGATAAGGTATATTTTGAGCATGAACAGACATTATACTTACTCATTTCCCTCATAATGGGTTGTATAATGTGCATCTCAGCACAATAACATAAAAAGTTTCTAATGTTGTTTATAACCTAGATCTAGTTGAATTTTTATTATTCGTAAAATAATATCATATCAACTTGGTTAAATTATTAATGGATAAAATTTTAGGTTTCTATTGATTCTAAAATATGAATTATAGGGTTCACAATTTTTTTTAATAGGGACTCGATTGAGCTTAATAGTTCGATCAAGCCCCTGTTAACCACGTAAATGGCTCAATCGAGCTTATAAAGTCCTAAAATCCACAATTTCAGCACCCCTTCTACAAAAATTCCTACAACACCATTTTTTACCCTCATGGACTTATGGAAAAAAAATTCCTTAGGTGGTGAAGCTAATCATGTTGGATTCATGAAGGAATCCTCTATCTAATGGAATATGAATTTGGCATTTTCAAATTCATATGATACTTACCATCTAATTTATTTTAAACATAATGTTCGAATTTGTTTTGAATAGTTTTAACTAGGCTAAATAAAAATCAATAACATAAAATATACACAACGAAATTTTTCAAAAATACCATTGTCTTCATTTATGAGTCCTCTTTAAAAGGGTACTCTTAGTTTTCAATTTTTTTAAATAGTTGAAAAAGCGTTACACGAACACGTGTCTACAAAATGTAATTGAAATATTACTTTACCGACTTCGAGAAATAATAAAAAATATAGCAGAAAAAAATAAATGTTTAATATGAAAAATGTTGAAAAATGCAACAAAACATTCCCAAATTGATTTTTCCTTGATTAAATTGAGAAAATTCGAATTTCCACATCAGTGAACAACTTGGATGATGTTAACTTGTGTGACATGGATTGTGTCACCCAGTTTACTTAGTAAAATTGAGTTGGAGGGGTTAGAGTTCATTTCAGCATGTGTGATTGCTAATTTGTAGAAATCGAGGTCAATTATCTCAAGTTGTTTTCAGTTAAACTAGTTCCAACCTTTAGAGGAAGTAGTGGAAGGTCAGTTAAGCAGTGGGACTTTAGTCAAACTCAGCGACCATCGAGTTAACTAATTAATCAACCCAAAATAGCTAGTGCATGCAAAGAACTCGAGTTACCTAGTTGAGGTGGAGTTTCCAAGGCAATGTAACATCGATTGTAGACTAGTCTTGAGTTCACTTGTGTTTCATGCAGTCAAATGATCAACCTAAGGAATTTCACAATTCAATAAGAGGAATCTCATAAATAATAGGGGTTAATTCCTTAAGGAACAACACAAGGAAATAAGAGCTCAAGCCGAGGCAAAAATTGACTAAGTGTGTGTCAGAGGCCTTAAGTGAGTAGAGAGATAAGTTATGCACTTGTAGGGTGTGCTTAGTTGAGCAAAGAAATTGTAATACATCTCTATTCATTTGATTAATGCAAACAAGCATTGGGTTTTTTAACAGATTTATTTCCTTGGATAAAAATGCTAGTTGTATGTGTTTTATTTATTCTTGGATGTCTATGATTTTTGTTCTAAATTGTGAATTAATGTTCATGAAGCAATAGAATAGGTTTGTGCTTTGTGATTTTGATTAAAAATTCATGAGTAGTTGTAAATCTACAACCTAATTTCTACATGGTATTAAAGTGGGATTCACATTAGAGAAGGAAATTCAAAATTGTTTCTCAGAGGTTCGAATTTGAAGATCAATGTAGCAGGATTTATTCAAAGCTAAGAGGATGCACTTTAGTGGATTGAGGCTAGAGTATACCTTAGAAGGCACCTCAATTTTTTTTGCATGGATGTACTGCATGGAGGCAGTATTGGATCACAATGGATTACTTGAATATGTCAAGACAAATATTCCAAGACCACCAAAAAATGATGTCCAAGACCTTAGACAGTGGAAGAAAGATGTAGCCAAGGCAAGGAGAATAATATTGGAGGGACTACGAGATCATATTGTCTCAAATATCCACGAAATGAAACTCAATTTGTGATGTGGAAAGAACTGAGAAAATTTTTCGAGAATAGTAGTGACCATAGGAAGTTGGCACTCAATGATAAACATCAAAGTATCAAGATGCAGAAGAATGACACTATATTGCAGTATCTTAGAAGGTTCACACAATGTCATGATGAACTGGGCGAGGGTGGTGTTACTATCCCTGAAGATGACTTGGTAAGCATATCCCTTCTAGGCCTTCCCAAGAGTTCGCACAACTATCAAGATATGGTGAATGGTAGGGAGAAACTACCGAATTGTGAGCGCTTATGGTACGATTTGGTATAAGAAGAAATAAGGCAAAATATCATATATGGGAATTCATCCACGAGTGAGGATGAACAAAACTTTGCATTGGTTGGAAAGGAAAAGAAGGGAAAAGGGAAGAAATCCCAATCTAGACCAGAATCCATTCAAGGGGGTAAGAAGAAAGATTTGTCAAAAATTAAATTCTTCCATTTCCATGAAATTGGGCACTATTCCACAAAGTGTCGACACAAGAAGGCAAGAAATAAGACATCAGTAGGAGGAGCAGGTGAATATTTTTCTTCACAAGTTGAGCTTAAATTTAACCTCATTATATGCATGGCCAATACAATTATGGGGAGTGTGAGGTACTTGGACTCAGGTCTATCATTCCACATGACAAGTTGTAGAGACATTTTCAATGACCTAGAGGAGAAATATTTGCCTACGCACATCAGGATGGGGGATGATAGAAGGTATAGCATAACTGGGATTATTACAGTCGCCCTTCAGAGGGAGTCTCGCTCCCCCCTCAAGCTCAAGGATGTCGTGGTCATTTTGGACCCAAAGAGACATCTTGTATTTGATGCAGTTTTGGAAGACCTTGGTTATGATGTGATCAATGTTGGGTTGTGTTATATTCATTCCATGACTAGCCCACATAGTTAACTCGGGGTTAGAAGCGGGGCGAAGCCCCCCGTTCATTGTGCCAATTATGTAGTGGGGGTGTCACAGAGGGTGTGAGGGGTGTAGGTAACCCCACTCTATGGGGTCTCGGGCAAAGCCCTATAAAATTTTGGTTTTGGAGCCTATCTTAGGTTGGGTGGACCCAACTATGGTTTTGTGCATGAATTTCGCACATGTTTTTTGACATGATGGTTTTCGGTCCATGGTATTGGATGCTTCGGCATGTATAAATATGTATTATAACATTGAAAGGAACATAATGAAAAATCATGCTTGTAGTCCTGATTTTGGGATCTAGGGGAAAATCTCTGTGTGTATGTGTTTTATGTGTTATGCCCTCGTATTGTTTATTTTCTGTGTTTTAAAATTCGTATGCAGGTAATTTCTGTACAGGTTTAAAACCTACAATTGATATTAGAGCCAAGTTCTGGCTTCAAGTGGATGCCTTTATTTTGGAGGGGTTTCGCTCGGGCCTGTGGTAGCCCTTGTTCAGTGGGAGATCTGTGAGATCAATTCTGGTGGTGAAAGAAGATAGTGAGCAGTGGAAAGATAGAGATCGAGAAATTTAATGGTCAAAGTTTTGAGTTTTGGAAATTCAAGATGGAGGATTTGTTGGTGGATAAAGATCAGTGGATCATGGTAGATCGGGGTACTAAACCAACGGGAGTGTCCAATGAAGAACGGAAGAAGTTAGATTGGAAGGCAAAGAGCACAATACAACTAGGTGTCTCAGATTCAGTATCACTGAATGTATCAGGGGAAACTACGGCGAAGGCTTTGTGGGACAAGTTAGGGACTTTGTACCAATCTAAGTCTCTCGTGAATAAACTGTTCCTACAGAAAAAGATGTATAACCTGAGGATGAAAGATGGAGACTTGGTGACAGAGCATTTGAATGCATTCAATACTGTGGTAAGTCATTTATCTTCTGTTGATATCAAAATTTCAGATGAAGATAAGTGCATCGGTTTGTTGTGTTCTCTACCAGATTCGTGACATAGTCTGGTTATTGCAATAGGTAGCAATGAAACTACTGTGCAGTTTGATGAAATAGTTTCATCCTTCCTAATGGAGGAGATGAGACGGAAAAATATGGAGAGCCAAAATGGTGATGCCTTGTTTGTACGAGGACGGTCCCAGAACAGAGACAAAAATAAGTCATCGAGTGGGAGATCTAAATCTAGAGGAAGATCTAAATCTCCAGGAAAACCTATAAAGGTTGTGTGCTGGAAATACAGAAAGGAAGGGCACTACAAAAGGGACTATAAATCTAAAGCTCCTGATAAAGGAAATGGATTTGATGATGCTCCTTCTGCAGAGGTGAAAGCCACCTCAGATGAAAGGGGGATGTGTACTTGGCTTTTTCAAGTATGCATGTAGATCATGAGGCATGGTCGATTGACTCAGATGCATCCTTTCACCTCACTCCCCATATAGAGTGGTTCTGCGAGTATGATAAATACAATGGTGGTGATGTCTTCTTAGGGGATGATAGGAAGGCTAGAATCGTTGGTCGTAGAAAAGTAAAGTTGAAGTTGCAAGGTGGAAGGGTTAGAACACTTCCAAGTGTTCTACATATTCCTGCATTGACCAGAAATCTGATTTTTGTAAGCAAGTTGGATGATGCAGGTGTAAAAACATTGTTCGAGAAGGATACCTGCAAGATGGTTTAGGGAGAACTAGTATTGATGCGGGGAGTTTGAATTGGAACTCTATACAAGCTGCAAGGTAGCACAATTGTTGATGGGTGGAACAGTTCTATGGTTCCTGAAAGTGGAGAAAAAAATCAAGTGGTCTTTGGAGAGAAGGCCATGTTGTGGCATCAAAGACTTGGACATATTGGAGAGAAGGGCCTTCGAATAATTCATGGTAAAGGTGTGGTAGAAGGTATGAGTAATAGCTCTTTAGGTTTTGATTTATGTGAAAATTGTGTATATGGGAAGTAGAATTGGGTGAGTTTCCCCTCTGGTGGTAAGAGGGCGAAACAAATATTAAAACTTGTGCATAGTAATGTATTTGAACTTGTGAAGGTTCCATCATTGGGTAAGTCTGTGTACTATGTATCATTT
The DNA here is from genome assembly GCA_000404065.3 of Pinus taeda. Taxonomy (NCBI): domain Eukaryota; kingdom Viridiplantae; phylum Streptophyta; class Pinopsida; order Pinales; family Pinaceae; genus Pinus; species Pinus taeda. The sequence goes on from APFE031466972.1 coordinate 60,403, forward strand.
ATAGATGACTTCTCAAGGAATACATGGATATATTTCCTTAAGAAGAAATCTAAATTCTTTGACAAGTTAAAGAATTTAAGGATCTGGTGGAAAACCAGACAGAGAAGAAGATAAAGGTGTTTAGGACAGATAATGGTGGAGAGTGTTGCAGTAAGCAATTTGAAGAGTTCTGTAAGAAGTGTGGTATAGCATGGCAGAAGACTACTCCATATACATCTCATAAAAATGGAGGGTCAGAAAGAATGAATAAGATATTCATGGAAAGGGAAAGAAGCATGCTCAGTGGTGCTAAGTTAGGATAGGAATTCTGGGCAGAGGCGGTGGAGACAGCATGTTACCTGGTCAACAAATCACCTTCATCAGTGTTGGACTGGTAAGAAACCCTCTCTTTCACATCTGAGGGTATTTGGATGTGATGCATATGTACATGTTCCAAAGGAGAAACGAAACAAGTTGGATAGTAAATCTGAAAAGTGCATCTTTATTGAGTATAAGGATGGTTTAAGGGGTTATTAGCTTTGGAATGCAGTAACAAGGAAGGTTGTATACAACCGAGATGTGGTGTTCAGAGAGGTGAAAGATGTTATTAAACATGAATTCCAACAAAAGGAACCTGAGAATATAGAGTTTGAGCTCAAGGAGGAAGAACCAGTCTCTACAGTAGAGGAGAAATCAGTAGATGAAGAGCCACAAACTCCAGGTGTGAGAAGATTAGTTCGAGAAAGAAGGCAGCCAAAAAGGTATAGTCCATCTGATTTCTGTTCAAATCTTGCTCTATCTATTACTGATGATGATCCCAGAACTGTGAAGGAAGCAGTAGATTTAGAGGATGGAAAACTCTAGAAAGAGGCCATGGCCAATGAAATGGCATCTTTGCACAAAAATGAGGCTTGGGATCTGGTGGAGTTGTCAGTTGGAAGAAAATCCATTGGCAGCAAATGGGTGTTCAAGAAGTAGACAAATGCAGAAGGAAAGGTGGAGAAATACAAAGCTTAGTTGGTAGAAAAAGGTTATTCCTAGGTGCTGGGAATTGATTTTGGTGATATTTTTTCTCCTATTGCCAAGGTAACTTCTATTAGATTACTTTTATCTATTGTTGCTGCTTTTGATTTTGAGGTAGAAGAAATGGATGTGAAGACAACATTTTTGCACGGGGATATGGAAGAGGAAATATACATGAAGAAACCTGAAGGCTTTGCGGTGAAGGGTAAGAAAGAAGTGGCATGCAAGTTAAATAAGTCTTTGTATGGGTTAAAATAGTCACCAAGGATGTGATATCAAAAAATTGATACATTTATACGGGGACTTGGATTCACCAGAAGCAAAGCATATCATTGTGTGTATTTTAAATTATAGGTGACTGTGTTATTTATTTGGTCTTGTATGTGGATGATATGTTGCTGGTTGGAAATGACAAAGAAATTATCCAGGATTTGAAGACCCAATTGTCCTCCAAATTCGACATTAAAGATCCTAGTGATGCAAACTATATTTTGGGCATGGAAATTAAAAGAGATCGGGAAAAGAGGAAGCTCTATTTAAACCAAAGGAAGTATGTTGAGACAACAGAGATTTAATATGCAGGATAGTAAACTGGTGAAGGTTCCTATTCCTGTAGGTCTAAAGTTATCTGCTGAAGAGCATCCCAAGACATAAGAAGAGGAAGAGGATATGTCCTATGTTCAATATGCAAGTGCAGTCGGTAGCCTGATGTATGCAATGGTCTGTACTAGACCAGAAATTGCACATGTAGTGAGAGTATTGAGTAGGTTTATCTCAAAGCTAGGAAAGGAGCATTAGACAACAATGAAGCGGGTTTTCAGGTATTTGCGTGGCACTAGTGATTATGGTTTGTGCTACCAAGGAAGACTAGGATTGGACAGAGTGTTGGCTATTCACGGCTTTGTTGATGCAGATTGGGCTGGAGATTTGGATCAAAGAAGATCTAAAAGTGGGTATGTGTTTAACCTATTTGGAGGTGCAATCAATTGGATGAGTAAGAAACAATTTGTAGTGGCACTATCAACTACAGAGGTAGAATACATGGAAGCCACTCATGCAAGCAAGGAAGTAGTTTGGTTGTAGAGATTGTGTTCAAATATGGGGTTTGTACAAGGAGCTATAAGGATAGAATGTGACAACCAAAGTTAAATTTTCTTGGAAAAGAACCCTGCATATCATTCAAAGTCAAAGCACATTGATGTTCAGTATCACTTTGTGAGGGATATGATAGAAGACAAAAAGGTGTTGTTGGTAAAGATGGACACTTTGAAGAATACTGCAGATGCACTAACAAAATTTGTGAGCTCTGAGAAGTTCTCTTGGTGTAGAGAAATAATGGGCATTGTAGGGCTGGATAAATGACTAATCCCTCTTGTGGCCCCCTATGGAAATAAAATAACAAGTGGGAGAATGTTGGGTTGTGTTATATTCTTTCCATGACTAGCCCACGTAGTTAACTAGGGGGTTATGGGGGGGCAGATCCCTCGTTCGTTGCACCGATTGCATAGCAAGGGGAGGGGGGGTCACAAGGGGTCTGAGGGGTGTAGGTAACCTGACTCTATGGGGTCTGGGACAGTGCCCTGGAAAATTTTGGTTTTGGAGCCTATGTTAGGTTGGGCGGACCCACTTATGGTTTTGTGCATGATTTTCGCACATGTTTTTGGAAGCGATGGTTTTCGGTCCATGGTATCGGATGCTTAGGCATGTATAAATATGTATTATAACATTGAAAGGAACATAAATGAAAAATCAAGCTGGCAGTCTGGTTTTGGGATCCAGGAGAAATCTTTGTGTGTATGTGTTTTATGTGTTATGCTCTCACATTGTTTATTTTCTATGTTTTAGAATTTGTATGTATGTAATTTCTGTACAAGTTTAAAACCTATAATATTCAAAAAAGGAAAGGCATTCCTTATACACATAGTCACAAGACAAGTGAAGCGAATCAGGGTTCATGTGAAGAAGTTATACAAGATAGATGTGAAGGATTGTGTTGCATTTTGTACAAAGGAAAAGAAGATGTAGAGCCATGATGTCGATGAACTTTGGCATAGAATACTTGGTCATTTTCATCATGTCACTCTGAAGATCAAGTAGCAAATAACCATATGCCTCCCCAATCGAGCACTTGATTAGTAGGATGTATGCAAAGTATGTGCCTAGGGGAAGTACACAAAATCCATATTCCATGATCAGAAAAAAAAAAAAAGCACATGTAGTCCTTGAAAGGATCCACTATGATGTCTATCGACCTTTCTCGACAGCCTCCACTACTAAGCACAAATATTTTGTCACTTTTATTGATGAATTATCATAAAAGTGTTGCATCTTCTTCATGCAGAAGAAGGATGATACATTCTCCAATTTCGTAGAATGCAAGGCACTGGTTGAGAAATAAATGGGTAAGAAGGTGAAGGCTCTTAGGAGCGATAATGGAGGTGGCTGAGAGAAAGAACCGTAGCATTGTGGGAGCAACAGGGGTGATGTTTCGTGATCAAGGCCTACCTCTACATTGATGGGTCAAGGCATGCAACATAACAGTATATTTGTAGAACCAAAGTCCTCATCAGATTCTGGGCATGATTACACTGGAGGAGGATTTCTCAAGGAGAAATCCATAAGTGTCACACTTCAGGATTTTTGGAGCCTCTATTTACTGCCATGTCTCCAAAGAATCAAGGAAGAATCTATAGATGACAATAGTATTGGGGGTATTTTTCGGTTACATAAAAACTCTCCACAAATACCATGTGTACTTTCCATCCCTCATAATGATAGTTGTGTGAAGGGATGTAAAATTTGATGAATATAAATCGATGTGGTGCTCTCTTGAGAGGGAGCTTCAGAAACCACAGGAGGAGGATATTTTAGCTCTAAAGGAGGAGAATCAAGAAGTTGTGAAGCAGCCATAAGTTAAGGAGAAGAGAGTGGATATAGCTACTCAATAAGAACCATCCAGAGAAGGTAGAAAAAGGACTAGGCAAGTTGAAAGACTTGTGTAGGATGTGAGGGAGAATGTGGATGTTACTTCAAATTAGTGCAACTAGAGAAGGTCACCAGATTGGTAAAATGGAAACATGGATCTAATAACTGACCTTGTAGAGACTAAGTTATCCTCTTTCTAGGAAGCTATACAGAAACCTTTATGGGTTGATGCAATGGTAGAGGAATACAAATCTAATGTAAAGAACAATGTTTGGGAAGTGGTCCCAATACCAATAGACAAATCAGTTGTGGGTTCGAGATGGATCTTCAAGGTAAAGCATGTAGCATATATAAGGATAGAAAAGTACAAGGCCAGAATTGTTGCCAAGGAGTACTCTCAAGTTAACGAGATTGACTATGAGGAGACCTTTGCTCCTGTAGCAAGGTACTCATCCATTAGATAAATTCTTTCTCTAGATGCATAGATGGGATGGAAGATCAACCATATATACGTAAAAAAAACATTCCTCAATGGATTTATTAAGGAGGAGGTGTACATGGAAACTTTTAGCGGCTAATATTCACAAGTGGGATAATAATCCATATTTTTCCACAAAAAAGATTCGCTAATTTCCATTTTTATAAAAAAAAAGGTTTCACCTAAATTTTACATTATAAAATCATTTTACCTTTAAAATCGCCAACATTATATAGAAACTATATATAAAATCATTATAAATTTGAATAATTTTAAAAATATATCAATAAAAATTATTTAGTTTTCATATTAGGGACTAATGAGATTTAACAATGTCTTTAAACTTCAAGATAATTTTCCATCCTTAAAATTTTCCCTAGAGGTGTATATCAAGAAACTAGAAGGCTTTAAGACTTTAAATCGGGAGTCTCATGTGTGCAAACTCAAGCAAGCATTGTAGGGCCTTAAGCAGGTAGGCTGTGCTTGGTACAACAGGATTGATATCTATCTCACCATTTGGGGTTCACAAAAAGTAAAGCACATGCAAACCTATATTCTTTCTTGGTAGAAGGTAAATTGTTGATTATTCTCTTATATGTTGATGATTTGACTTTAACTGGTGATGAATAGCTGATCAGATCTTGAAAGGAGGACCGTTCAAGAGTGTTTGAAATGAAGTACTACTTCCTCAAATTGGAAGTGTTGCAAAGAAATGGGGAACTGTTTGTCTCTTAGGGCAAGCATGCCAACAATATACTTGAGAGGTTCCACATGTATAGTTGCAAACCCATGGAGACACCTCTATCAACCAACTGGAGTAAAGAGGATCCACTTCAAGTGAGGAAGTGGATGCTACTATTTAATGAAATTGGTGGGTTCACTAATGTATATTTTGAACACACGACCATATATGTGCTATGTAGTCAACAAACTAAGCCAAGCTATGGTTAGGCCAACCAAATTATTTTGGAGGGTAGCTAAGAATGTTCTCCAACACCTCAAAGGCACTACCCATTTTGGACTATGGTACAGATAGATAGGGGGAGTGAAGTTGTGTGGCCTCAAAGATGCAGATTGGGAAGGGTGTTCATCATAGTGAAAGAGTACATCACGTGGAACTTTTAGTGCTATGCCCGCAATGATTTCTTGGTACAAAAAGAAGCAAATATATATGGTACTGAACTCAACAAAAGTAGAATACATCACTGCTGTTATCTCAAAATCTGACCCTGGAAGGTTGCAGACCAGGAAGACCTCAAGTAACTATTTCAAACCTGCTTTAGGCTGAGGCTTTTCCTCCTCAACCTGTGGGGGCTCTCTCAAAAAGGGTTAATGATTTTGATTATAGTTAAGATGGCTAACTCTTGTGAAACAAATGTAAAAATATGAATGGTGGAAACACATTTAGCAACTATCCATTAGGCTTATGGAGTCAACATCATTTCAGTATACAATGGTATTAACCTTACATAGAAGTCAGGGCATTCAACATTTTACATATTCAGAACATACCAACTCAAATAGGACCACACAGTCTATGAATGTATACAGGAAGTTAGAGCACCTTAAGTGAATTCTAAGTGATTACACATTCATACCACTGAAAATATTAGGAAAAGAACAATACCACATATTCTGAACATCAAATCCCTCATGAATCCTGAGAAGCAAAGCTAAACTTGTATTACCAAAACAAAGTATTACATAAGCCAAATATCAGAGTTTTTTCATAAATTTTCCAACCCCTATTACATTGCTACTCTAGCTATATATAGAGTTCTTCTATCTGATTGAGATTCCTCCTCAAGCATGAGGGAAACTCGAAATCTACTTCTAATGACACCTAATCAACTTCTAACTGCCTATTAAATGTAACAAACTTTAACTAGACTTTTCAGAGATCTAAATCTAGTAGGATTCTAGCACCATGTTATGCTAATAATAGCCTTGGTTACAATGATTCTCGTTCCTTGACATCTGGTTCCTTTTTAGTTTGCCTGTGATGGAGGTTTAAGACTCCATGCTTGTCTTCCATGCCACATCTTTCCCATTGTACTGAAATATAGGAAACACCCCTTGCTCATCGGTATTTATGGTTTTTGAATCCACAAAAGTAGGTCCTTCATCTTTGTTTTCCAAAATGTGATAGATGGCCACGTCCTTGATGTGCTGTCCACTGCCTTTAAAAACAAAAACTCTTTTAAGCTGTCTTGACATATTTGAACCGTGATTAAAGTGCTCACTTTATGACAAAATTTAAAGTTGGGTCCAAATCCATATTTCTCCACCTATCTTAACCTGCTTGATTGTTGCAGCTTTGGATGATTCTTTGTATATATTCACCCTTCAAAATTTCCCTCTTATGTTTCAAAACTGTTTGATTTATATTGGATTTTTTAGCTTCAAGCATGCTACGAAACTACTGAGTTGTTTAAAAAACATAGTTTCAACCCAAAACTTTACTTAATTGAGCACTTTGCTATCAAAACCTCCTTTCAACTGTTCCAAGACTTTCCAAAACTTAATGGAAATGCAAGATTCTTCAAGAAGATGAGACTAAGCAAAATCATCAAAATTCAAAACATAATCTTACTTGAAATGGGATTTCATTCAGAAGATTCCTTTAGCTGGCTTAACTGTACCTTTAAGTCTTCAATTTGTTTCTTCATAACCTTGTTCCTAACTCTTAATTGCATATTAATCATTCTGATGAATTTTGCTTCTTTAATTGCCGGCATTGTCCAGGTATGGAATTGAGTATCACAGTCAACCACCTCTGAAGTTGCTTTCTCTTCCCACAAGGTTTTAATTCTGTAATAATTAGTTGGTATGATGGCATGTCTTCTGGCAGCTTTCCTCAGTCTGGCAATCTCAAGGTTAGCAGATTCCAATCTTCCTTTCAAGTCCTCTATATTATCTTCTTTATGTGTGGCAACTGTTTTGCCTTTGTCCTTTCTTTTATGGGGTTGTATCTCTTCCCCTGTTTCATCTGTTCTTGGTGGTACGTCCTGTACTTGCTGAAATATCCTTGTTATGGGTCTCCTGGGTTTGAAAACAAATTGTTCAACTTGCTCATCAAACTCAAGTTTCTTTGAGGCTTTAGCATTCTTTGTCTTCTCTTTTTCTGACTGCATCAAATCATCTTGAACTAGTGGGGACTCTTCAAAATCAATTTCCTGCAATAAATCATTTAGATTTCCCTTCGAAACTGGACTTTCTTCAATAGCTACTGACTTACCATTTTCTTTAGCCATCTAACTTCTTGTTCTTCTCCTTGGGACTACTTCAGATGTGCTTGCTTCATGTGCAATTTCTTTGACTTGAGCTTTTTCTTTAGTTGACTGTTGAGGTGTATCTTGAATGATCACTGGCTTTACAGACCCTCTAACTTGTTTCCTCGCCTTTAATTTTGGAAATCTCTTGGCTCTTGTTTCTGTTTGAAGACCTGCTGTTGTAAGATCTTTTGCAGGTAGAGGACTGAGGCCAATCTGGCTTCTGAAACCAACCATGAAAATAAATGTATTCCAATCTTTGCCTACCTTTCGAAGCTCATGAAAAATAAGTAATTTAATCAAGCCATGGTGAAACAGAGAAGTTTCACAAGCCTCCTTTCTCAATTGTACTTTGTCACACATCTTACTCAAACTGCGGAATAAATAAAAAGGTAGATCAATGGAAGCCTTCCCTGTAAAATGCAAAAGGAGTTTGAAATGGTACGAATACACCTTGTTATACCTTCCTTCGCAAGTCAAGTATTTCTGTACACAGGTGAGTAAATGTGCATAGGACTCTTTGACATAGCTCCTAGGAACTGACTTACTCAAATCTGAATTAACAAATTCCTTCTTTAAAAACTCTTTGCATGGATTCATGTCAAATTTGAAGTTCTTGAACCAATTTTCTTGCCCTTGTGGAATCATTGTCACAGTGGATATCATCTCTAGTGAGACCTGCAATTCCAACATAGCCACTTTTGAATTTAATCCTATGGAATTTAGTGCAAATTCTTTGGTCACCTGTGCATGCCCTCCTTGTAACTTCCTGCAAAAATTCCAACATCCGGCTTTTTTAAATGCCTTCTCCACATCTTTATCCTTCAGTGTTATATCCAAACCTTCGGGCTCATTTCTCAGACATTTACCTGATCTGTGTTCTTTCTTCTCTACTGATCTCTCCATGAAATCTTAATGACCTGTAAGCAAGGAATACTAGCTTTGTTCGAACTGTGAAAAACTCAGCTTCTTTTGAGAATCTGTCTCGCTTGATCACAATGTTATTTAAAATTGAAATCTTGCCGTTTATAATCTTTCAAATTGCAATCTTGCATATTTGTTATTCATGCAAGGCTTACAATCATCATTAAGACTTGTGCAAGGTGGATTTTCTTGGAAATTATAATCCGCGTGTATCAACAAATCTAATGGTGGTGATAATGGAGATGGGTGGTGGGACGTGATAAGTGGAGTACATGAACTGACACAAGATGACGCAGCCACTGATTTACCTAACGGATTTGACATTTTGGGAAAGATTCGCTGTGGAATGCACGAATCCCTGATTTCGTAGCGCGATTGGTTTAAATTTTGAATGATGCGTTGCGAAATCACCTAATAAGGTTTTGCACTGCAAAACTGCTAAATAGAGTAAATGTGCTGTGAAAACACTTTAAAAAGAATGCATGCGCTACGCAATTACCAAAAGGCTTTGTGTGGATAACAAAGTAACACATGACTTATGAAATCAATGGTGAATGAGGGGGACCAATGGTAGATAAGAATACACTTGACTCATAACCTCCTAGGACTTTAGACTTTAAAGAAAAAAATGAAATCAAACTAGACTAACACTGACCTTTGTCATCGGGCTAGGATGAGAAGTTTTAGCATCAGATTTCTTATGTGATAACAGTGGCTCCACTTGGGATAGTGTGCTCCTGTAGTACACTAAGAACTCGTATGTCCAGTGCTTTGTCCATTTTATGAAAACATAGATTGACTTGACGAGCATCCTTTTTCAGCTTCATGGGCCTTCACCTCGAGCTTGAGCTTTCTGTTCAATTTGTCATTTATTTGTAACAAAAGAAAGACTGATAAAACGGGTATATACAATGTTGTGAGAAACTGGAATAATTTTAATCAATATTCATGCTTTAGGAACCTGCCATCAACAGGTCCTCCAACATATGCCTTTCCATCAATCTCTTGCAAAATGTAGGTATTATTTCCATGAAAAGCAGAAATTTGATATGGCCCTTTCCACAAATTTTCGAATTTACCATGCTTACCTTTCTCTTCAATTCTAGCTTCCCATTTCAAAACTTTATCATGGATCTGAAATGTAACTTCTTTGATCTTTTTATCAAATGCTCTCTTGATTCTGTTCTGATTTTGTTGATGACTGTCAAACACCTCATTTCTTTTCTCCTGCAAAGCTATCAGCTAATTGATTCTTCGTTGTATAGCATTTGGTTCCTCTTCTAATCCTTGAATCAACTTCATCACAGGCACTCCAAGGGATGTTGGAAATAAGGCTTCAGCACTGTATACTAGCTCATATGGTGATGTTCCAATGGATCTTTTTGTACAAATCCATTCAGCCCACAAAGCATACTTCAATTTCAAATGCCAAGATTTTTTATTTTCTTGCAACAACTTCTTAATGATTCTTACAAGGCTCTTGTTTGATGATTAAGCCATCCCATTTCCTTGTGGATAATAAGCAGTGGAATTTCCAAGAGAAATGTGATACTGATGACAAAAATTAATCATTTTCTTGGACTTAAAAGCTTGAGCATTGTTAGTTATGATCTTCATTGGGCAACCAAATCTTGATAATATATTATTTTCTAAGAAAGAGATAATCACTGAATCATTTTCTTGCCTTGTGGGTATTTCTTCTATCCATTTTGTAAAGTAATCAGTGGCTGTGAGAATCCAACGATGCTGACCTGATGAAGGAGGATGGATTTCCCCTATAAAATCTAATCCCCATTGTTGGAAAGGTGCTTCAACATATATAGGAACCAAGGGCAGTGGCATAAGATTTCTCTTTCCTTCAAACACTTGACATTCATGACATTTAGCTACCTTTTTATAGATATCTCTGAACATAGTTGGCCAAAAATAGCCAAATCTCAAGATCTTGTTTGCAGTAGCTTTCCAATAGTGATGTCCTCCACAATCACCCTTATGAAACTCATCAATTACTTTATCAGCTTCTTCTTCAATGAGGCAGTTTAATAATATCCCTCCTGCATCTTTCCAAAACAAATTTTGGTCATACACATAATATCTAAGAGATTTCAGCTTGATAAATCGAGCTTTGGATTTTGAAAGATTATCAGGGGCTCTATTATGCTGCAAAACAAATGCTACATCCTTGTACCATTCTGACAGCAAGAATTTTTCATTTATTTTGACCAATTCCTCTTCATTATCAGAAATTTCTGAGATCTCTGTGCTTAAGTTAATATCAAGATAGTCCAAATTTGATTGTGTCAGCAATTTAGCTAGGCCTTGACCCTTTACCAACTTTGTGGGTTTGATCTCAATGCCATACTCTAACAATTTTGCTATCCACTTGCCCCTTTTTCCATCTGGATCAGCCTGTGTAAGAATATTTTTTATAACAACATTTGGAACGTAGGCAACAATGTGAGAGTGCAAAACATAAATTCTGAAATCCTTTATTACTTTTACCAAGGCATAGGCTTGCTTCTCTAGGATGTTATATTTCAATTCAGCATTTGGTAATGTCTTTCTAAAGAAGGAAATAGGTTGTTCAGTACCTTGACTTCCCTTTTGCAGTAGAACTCCTGCAATTGTGTCTTCAGAAGCGAATGGAAAAATAAGGAATTCCTTGGTAAAATATGGGCTGATAAGTATTGGTGCTTGTGTAAGTGCCTTATTGATCTCTTCAAATGATTTATTTGCTTTAGTTGTCCACTTAAAATCCACTCCCTTTTTTAACATCTTTGTTATGCTCTTGACAACTTCATCAAAGTTAGGAATGAATCTTCTAACAAAGTAAACCTTTCCAAGAAAGGATTGAATCTCCTTCCTACTTCTTGGTAGATATAATTTTTGAATTGCACTAACTCTATTAGGATCAATCCTAATTCCTTCTTCAGAAATAATATGACTAAGAAGTTTGCCAGAAGTTAAAGAAAAAATACTTTTGGTTGGGTTAAGAGAAATACCAAACCTTCTACACTTCAGCAGGATCGTTTCAAGGTGCTTCAAATGATCTTCTTCTCTCTTTGAAAAAAATGTGATGTCATCAAGATAAACCACCACTGATTTGTCTTTTTCTTCAGCGAAATCAATATTCATTGCTCTTTGGAAAGTGGCTCCTACGTTCATGAGACCAAATGGCATCTTAGCATACATGAATGTTCCCCATGGTGTTGTGAAGGTCGTTTTCTCTTGATCATCTAGATGAACAAGAATCTGATTGTATCATGAGAAACCATCAAGCATAAACATCCTTTGCGAACCAACAATATTTTGCAAAATCAAATCCATTTTAGGGAGACGATAATTATCCTTCAATGAAGCTTTGTTTAGATTTATGAAGTCTATACAAATTCTAATCTCTCCATTCTTTTTTCTAACTGGTACCAAATTAGCAAGCCAATTTGAGAATCTGATTGGAACAATAATTTTAGCATTAAAGAGTTTTTTCACTTCTTTTTCAATCAGTGGCATAAGAAGAGGATTAATTCTTCTTAACTTCTGCTTGAAAGGCTTTTCATTCTCCTTAATATGAATGGTATGCTGTATAATTGAGGAGTCATATTGTTTCAAGTCAGCATAGCTCCATGCAAAAACATCATTGAACCTTTTCATCATCTCAACATATTTAGTCTTCATATCAGCTGAAAGAAATTTTGAAATCTTGACTATCTTAGGCACAACTGAGTCTCATAAATTGCAGCGTTCCACCTCTTCTTCATTAGATTGTAATTTTGGTGCTTTGAATACATCGTTTTGATCAAATAATTTCTCAAGGGGAATGAGGCCCTTTGGAATCAAGTTGTTTTGTAATTATAAGACTTCAAAACTTTCCTTTGACTCTACTAACATATTTTGTTGATCTATCTGATTGTTTTCAAATTCTCCCTTTAATTCAATGAAATTCTTTACCTGCTTATCATCCTCAAAAACTTGCCAATTTGTGATATTATCTGGTATGACTGGTTTATGGCGAACCTCCACCTCATAATTTTCAGAAGAGTGCTTAGGAATAATAAAAAGGCTGGCAGAAACATCAAGAGAATCTGTAATAGAGTTTTGGTCTCTAGTTTTGATGGTGAAAGAATAGGCATGAAACTTTTCCAACATCTCCAACACTAAGTTTCTGTACACTCTCATCCTTACATCCTTGGTTTGGTATGCACCTTCTACTTGTTTAATTACCAGTTCAGAATCTCCACAAACAACAATGTTTCTAGCTTTCAATTGTATCAAAGCTTCTAAGCCTAAAATTAGAGATTCGTACTCAGCCATATTGTTGGTACAATCAAAGTTTATTTTGTAGGAGAGAAACTTACTTTCTTTAGTTGGACTATTGATCCAAATCCCAGCTCCTGCCCCTTCTCTTCCTGCTGATCCATCAAAGTGTAATGACCAACAGCCCATGGTGTCTCTTTCATCTCCTTGCTGCCCTTCTTGACACTGATTTTCTGAAATCTCATCTTGTGATTCTCTTCCAACTGATTCATTGAAAAGGATAGCTGATCCAAGACCAGTATCGAATGAATAAATAGGAAAATTTTGAGTCTTGTCTTTGTTGCTTACCATATATGCCATTCTGGTCTCCTGATACAACCTCCTTTGTTCACCAAACACTCGGATGGTAGCATATGTAAGATCCATCTGCATTGTGCCCTTGATCTTTGCTGCCCACAATCTCAAAAAAAGCATCCCAAACTTCGGTGGAATGTCTGCCATGACAATGTCCATGACGATTTTTTTTGCTGGAATTTGTGTGAGACCCACAACAAAATATTTTATCAAACCATTGCATTGAACTCTTTTTGAATCAAATGAAAATAAATCCTTATATGGCCTAGTTACCTCTAATCCCAATCTTTCCATGATCACCTTGGGCATGAGATTATGTGATGCCCCTGAGTCTAACATAGCATTATGTAGAGTCATATCATGAATGCTAATGCTTATGTAGAAAGGGGGGAACTCTTCATTCTGTTCATCTTCATGTCTTGGGCCCAAACAAATAATAGGATTATCTTCTTGTACATTTAGGATATCAGCTATTCCTGGTTGTGAATTGAGCATTTCAACAATTTTACTTTTGTATTTGTCTACCTTGAGAATTTCATTAAAGGGGACTGATATCTTAATTTTTGCAATCTCATTCTCAAGGTTAAAAACAGAAGCAGTCTTCTCAATTTCTTTAGGAGGGGAAGGAATTTGAATATCCTTTTTGACAGGTGGAGAATCATTCTTACCTTCAACAACCTTTGAGTTTTCCTTTTTATCTTCAACCATCTTTGAGGTATCCTTCTTGGGTTGTGCTTTGCTTGCTGTAATAGGGATGTTTCTATTCCTGAGATTGTACTGCTTTTGCATCTCAAAGATAGCATGCTGATAGCCCTTTAAAAAATCTGAAGGCTCTTCTCTTGGTTTGATCATGCTGGACTCATCATGTTCTTCCTTAGTCAAGAAAATCCTTGACACTTCTTCATCAAGACAATGGATTGACTCCTCAGGAATTTCGGGTTCATCTTCTTCATCTACCAAATTTTGTTTGAAAGGAGGTCTTACTGGAGAATCTGACTGTTGATTTCTGTTCTCTCTTGGCCTTTGCTGATTCTGAGGTCTTTTGAACTGAGGATTCCTAAATTGAGGTTCCTGCTGTGATGGAGGAGCAGAGGCATTCCCAAGAGCTAACCCATCCATCAATTTTTCCATGGTCTTCATCATTGTTTCAAACTTATCTTCTGGAGCAGAGGTAGAAGGTTTCTCTTCTTCTTTCAGTTTAGCCTTTTCCATCTTTGATTTCTTAGCAGCAATCATGTTCACCTCCACTTTAATTACATCATTTTTCATGTCAGCAAGAGTGGCAGAATCCCTTTCTCTGAGTAAGAGGGAGAAATCAGAATCAAATGCTTTGGCATATCTCAGCTGTGCCAAGGCTCCAGGAGGTTTCAAATGAGCTGGGATAGAATTGTATATTTTATTAAACCTCTTGGAGAAGTTTTGGACAGTTTCATCAGGAGATCTTCTAAGATTGTTGTATTCAGTAAGAGCTTGGACAGGGTTGGTTCTGTTTCCCCACTTCCTTAGAAAACTGTCTTCAAATTCTACCCAACTATGAATACTTCCGGCTCTAAGACCTTTGAACCATTTTCTGACTTCTCCAATGAAAGTTTGAGCAAACAATCTTAGTTTTACATCTTCATCATCAACTTCTTCTCTGTCAGCAAAATCATTGAATCTGTCTACATGTTCTTCTGCTGTAATGTCTTCATCTCCACCCCATGTTGGAATTCTAGCAGTATATTTGCTAGGAATGTCATGTAAAACAGCAGGGAGAGCTAGTGGAGCATACCTAGCAAGTACAGCCATAATGAATGGAGGAGCAGTAATGACAGGTACTGTATGAACGGTGGAACCAGAACTGATATGAGATAGATTTCCTAGTGTCTAAGAACTACTAGGACTAGCAGAAGCAGAGGATAAATTGCTGGTACAAAAAGGACTATTTGGACTTTGCAAACCACTGATAAAGGAACTCCAATTTGGAAGGGGTAAACCAGTTTTAGACTTGAGTAATACTTCAAAAGGATCAAGTTCTTTGAGTTGGTTTAAATCTTCTTCTTCTAACAGTAATTCTGAAGTAACAACCTCCCAAAATTCCTCCTTATCTTTTTGTGACACAAAGGATGAAGTACCAATACCTCTTTTTTGTAAATCTAAAATAATTCCAATAAGTTCTTCTTCGTTCTCAGACCTCAACAATACCTCATGGATTTTATCATCTACAATTTTATCTTCAGGACTTCTTGAAAATTCAGGGAACAGAGATTTTGAAAAAGATGGAGTACCTGGTATATCAGGAAATCTTTGTCTGCTCCTTGAAATGGTGTTTGGATTATCCACAGAAGTATGTGGATCTGGGTCAGGATTACTCCGTGTATATCTCCCTCTTGAAGCCACCTTTTTAACTTTGAAATTGTATGGAGTCACCAAGGTAGAATGCAGCCTCGAAAAATCTCCTGAGCTCCTGCTACCTTCAGAAGTTCAGTCTCTTGATTTTAGGAATGAATAAGCTTCAAGCTCTTGGAAGACGCACCAAAATGTTATCTCAAAATCTGACCTTGGAAGGCTGTAGACTAGGAAGACCTCAAGTAACTATTTCAAACCTGCTTTAGGCTAAGGCTTAGCCTCCTCAACCTGAGAGGGCTCTCTCAAAAAGGGTTAATGATTTTGATTATAGTTAAGATGGCTAACTCTTGTGAAACAAATGTAAAAATATGAATGGTGGAAACACATTTAGCAACTATGCATTGGGCTTATGGAGTCAACATCATTTTAGTATACAATGGTATTAACCTTACATAGAAGTCTAGGGCATTCAACATTTAACATATTCAAAACATACCAACTCAAATAGGACCACACAGTCTATGAATGTATACAGGAAGTTAGAGCATCTTAAGTGAATTCTAAGTGATTACACATTCATACCACTGAAAATATTAGGAAAAGAACAATACCACATATTCTGAACATCAAATCCCTCACGAATCCTGAGAAGCAAAGCAAAATTTGTATTACCAAAACAGAGTATTACATAAGCCAAATATCAGAGATTTTTCATAAATTTTCCAACCCCTATTACATTGCTGCTCCAGCTATATATAGAGTTCTTCTATCTGATTGAGATTCCTCCTCAAGCATGAGGGAAACTTGAAATCTACTTCTAATGACACCTAATCAACTTCTAACTGCCTATTAAATGTAACAAACTTTAACTAGACTTTTCAGAGATCTAAATCTAGTAGGATTCTAACACCATGTTATGCTAATAATAGCCTTGGTTACAATGATGCTCGTTCCTTGACATCTGGTTCCTTTTTAGTTTGGCTGTGATGGAGGCTTAAGACTCCATGCTTGTCTTCCATGCCACATCTTTCCCATTGTGCTGAAATATAGGAAACAACCCTTGCTCATCGGTCTTTATGGTTTTCGAATCCACAGAAGCAGGTCCTTCATCTTTGTTTTCCAAAATGTGACAGATGGCCACGTCCTTGATGTGTTGTCCACTGCCTTTTAAAACAAAATCTCTTTTAAGTTGTCTTAACATATTTGAACCATGATTAAAGTGCTCACTTTATGACAAAATTTAAAGTTGGGTCCAAATCCATATTTCTCCACCTGTCTTAACATGATTGATTGCTGCAGCTTCAGATGATTCTTTGTATATATTCACCCTTCAAAATTTCCCACTTATGTTTCAAAACTGGTTGATT
Organism: Pinus taeda; assembly: GCA_000404065.3. Taxonomy (NCBI): domain Eukaryota; kingdom Viridiplantae; phylum Streptophyta; class Pinopsida; order Pinales; family Pinaceae; genus Pinus; species Pinus taeda. The sequence goes on from APFE031466972.1 coordinate 77,307, forward strand.
TATATTGGATTTTTTAGCTTCAGCAGTTTCGTAGCGCGCTACGAAACTGCTGAGCTTTAATCATCACCTTCAGCAGTTTCGTAGCACGCTATGAAACTGCTGAGTTGTTTAAAAAACATAGTTTCAACCCAAAACTTTACTTAATTGAGAACTTTTCTATCAAAACATCCTTTCAACTGTTCCAAGACTTTCTAAAACTGAATGGAAACGCAGGATTCTTCAAGAAGATGAGACTAAGCAAAATCATCAAAATTCAAAACATAATCTTACTTGAAATGGAATTTCATTCAGAAGATTCCTTTAGCTGGCTTAACTGTACCTTTAAGTCTTCAATTTGTTTCTTCATAACCTTGTTCCCAACTCTTAATTTCATATTAATCATTCTGACGAATTTTGCTTCTTTAATTGCCGGTACTGTCGAGGTATGGAATTGAGTATCACAGTCAACCACCTCTGAAGTTGCTTTCTCTTCCCACAAGGTTTTAATTCTGTAATAATTAGCTTGTATGATGGCATGTCTTCTAGCAGCTTTCCTCAGTCTAGCAATCTCAAGGTTAGCAAATTCCAATCTTCCTTTCAAGTCCTCTATATTATCTTCTTTATGTGTGGCAGTTGTTTTGCCTTTGTCCTTTCTTTGATGGGGTTGTATCTCTTCCCCTGTTTCATCTGTTCTTGGTGGTACCTCCTGTACTTGCTAAAATCTCCTTGTTATGGGTCTCCTGGGTTTGAAAACAAATTGTTCAACTTGCTCATCAAACTTAAGTTTCTTTGAGGCTTTAGCTTTCTTTGTCTTCTCTTTTTCTGACTGCATCAAATCATCTTGAACTAGTGGGGACTCTTTGAAATCAACTTCCTGCAATAAATCATTTAGATTTCCCTTCGAAACTGGACTTTCTTCAACAGCTACTGACTTACCCTTTTCTTTAGCCATTTGACTTCTTGTTCTTCTCCTTGGGACTACTTCAGTTGTGCTTGCTTCATGTGCAATTTCTTTGACTTGAGATTTTTCTTTAGTTGACTGTTGAGGTGTATATTGAATGATTAGTGGCTTTAGAGACCCTCTAACTTGTTTCCTCACCTTTAATTTTGGAAATCTCTTGGCTCTTGTTTCTGTTTGAAGACCTGCTGTTGTAAGATCTTTTGCAGGTAGAGGACTGAGGCTAGTCTGGCTTCTGAAACTAACCATGAAAATAAATGTATTCCAATATTTGCCTACCTTTTGAAGCTCATGCAAAAAAAGTAATTTAATCAAGTCATGGTGAAACAGAGAAGTTTCACAAGCCTCCTTTCTCAATTGTACTTTGTCATACATCTTACTCAAACTGCGGAATAAATAAAAAGGTAGATCAATGGAAGCCTTCCCTGTAAAATGCAAAAGGAGTTTGAAATGGTACGAATACACCTTGTTATACCTTCCTTCGCAAGTCAGGTATTTTTGTATACAAGTGAGTAAATATGCATAGGACTCTTTGACATAGCTCCTAGGAACTGAGTTACTCAAATCTGAATTAATAAATTCCTTCTTTAAAAACTCTTTGCATGGATTCATGTCAAATTTGAAGTTCTTGAACCAATTTTCTTGCCCTCGTGGACTATCTTTCACAGTGGATATCATCTCTAACGAGACCTGCAATTCCAACATAGCCACTTTTGAATTTAATCCTGTGAAATTTAGTGAAAATTCTTTGTTCACCTGTGCATGCCCTCCTTGTAACTTCCTGCAAAAATTCCAACATCCTACTTTTTTAAACGCCTTCTCCACATCTTTATTCTTCAGTGCTATATCCAAACCTTCAGGCTTATTTCTCATACATTTTCCTGATCTGTGTTCTTTCTTCTCTACTGATCTCTCCATGAAATCTTAATGACATGTAAGCAAGGAATACTAGCTTTGTTCGAACTGTGAAAAACTCAGCTTCTTTTGAGAGCCCGCCTTGCTTGATTTTCTACCTCGCTTGATTTGCTGCCTCACTTGATTACAATGTTATTTAAAATTGAAATCTTGTCGTTTATAATATTTCAAATTGCAATCTTGCAGATCTGTTATTCATGCAAGGCTTACAATCATCATTAAGACTTGTGCAAGGTGGCTTTTCTTGGAAATTGTAATTCGTGTGTATCAACAAATCTAATGGTGGTGATAATGGAGATGGGTGGTGGGACGTGATAAGTGGAGTACATGAACTGACACAAGATGACGCAACCACTGATTTACCTAACAGATTTGACATTTTGGGAAAGATTCGCTGCGGAATGCACGAATCCCTGATTTCGCAGCGCGGTTAGTTTAAATTTTGAATGATGCATTGCTAAATCACCTAATAAGGTTTTGCGCTGCGAAACTGCTAAACAGAGTAAATGCGCTGCGAAAACACTTTAAAGAATGCATGTGCTATGCAATTATCAAAAGGCTTTGTGGTGGATAACAAAGTAACACATGACTTATGAAATCAGTGGTGAATGAGGGGGACCAATGGTATAAAAGAATACACTTAAATCATGACCTCCTAAGACTTTAGACTTTAAAGAAAAAAATGAAATCAACTTAGACTAACACTGACCTTTGTCATCAGGCTAGGATGAGAAGTTTTAGCATCAGATTCCTTAAGTGATAATAGCTACCATTCAAGCAACATGTGAGGTGATATGGATGAGAAAGATACTTGTGGGATTGTTTGGTCAGATGATGGATCCGACTGTGCTCTACTGTGATAATGATAGTTGCATCAAGATCTCTAAAAATATTGTTTTTCATGATTGATCCAAGCATATATATATATATATATATATATATATAATATATATATTATAATATATTTATTATATTATATATATATATAATATATCTCTTTTGGGTAATCGCATTTACAGAACTGTGTGTAGAGGCAGATAATGTTGTTGAAGTACATTCTGACAGAGGAACAAGATGCTTACATTTTGATAAAGGCCTTATCAAGAAGGATGTTCGAGTTCCAAAGGTGTAGGATAGGGGTGGTTTATAATCCTTGTCTTTTTGGGAGGGAGTGTTGAAATGAAGCAAGAAATTCTCAATTTGATTTTTCGTTGATTAAATTGATAAATTTCAAATTTCCAAATCAATAGACAACTTGGATGATGTTAACTTGTGTGACACGACTTTTTCACCCTGTTTACTTAGTAAATTTGATTTGGAGGAGTAGGAGTTTAGTTCAGCATGTGTGATTGCTAATTTGTAGCAATCAAGGTCAATTACCTCATGTTGTTTTTAGTTAAACTAGTTCCAACCTTTAGAGGAACTAGTGGAAGCATAGTTAAGGAGTGGGAATTCAACAAACTCAGTAATCATCCATTTAATTGATCAAGCAACCCAAAATAGATAGTGCATGGAGAGAATTTGAGTTATCAAGTTGAGGTGGAGATTCCAAGGCAGTGTAACATCAGTTGTAGGCTAGTCTTGAGTGTACAGGTGTTGCAGGTAATCAGATGATCAACCTAATGAATTGCACAATTCAATTAGAGGGATTCCCTAAATAATAGGGGCTAATTGCTTAAGGAACAATGCAAGGAAATAGGACATCAAGGCAAGGAAAAGTTTGACTAAGTTTACATCAAAGGCCTTTAGTGAGTAGAGAGATAGGTTATGCAGTTACAGGGTTTGCCTAGTTGAGCAAAGCAATTGTAATACATCTCTATTCACTTTATTAATGCAATTAGACATTGGGATTTTTAGCATATTTCTTTCCCCAATTTAAAATATTTGTTTCATGTGTTTTATTTCTTCTTTCATGTATGATATTTTTGTGCTCATTGTTAATTAATGCCCAGAGAGAAGTAGATTAGATCTATGTCTTGTGATTTTGATTTAAAATTCACGAGCCATTGCAAATATACAACCTAATTTCTACAAAAAAGCTTTTCTCTATCATGTATATCATGCTGATATATATATATATATATATATATATATATATATATATATATATATATATATTATATATATATATATATTATATATATATATTAAAAAATTACACATTTTAGACTAAGTTATGTTACGTGAACACATGCATACCTCTTAATATGTGTGAAAAATTGTAAGGACAAGCATTTCAATTAATGGAAAATTGACATATTATATGACACTCAAAAAATTTGCAAAAAAAATCATTAGGACAATAAAATAATTCTCCACAAACTGGATTTTTACTCTAAATCAAAGTTCACAATTGTTATATGAACTTTGAGAGCTTCAATTTGATAAAAAAGTAAAATTTTTAAATTTCATTGCCATAGTTGGCCCAAAAGTGTAACCCATCTTCAAGCATTCACCCAATAGCATTAATTGATGAGAATACCTTTAGAATTTCTTAACTATATGTGAATTCGACATGACATAGAATTTGGCATCGCAACTAAGAAGATAGAGAGAAAATTCAAGTTACTAAAGAGTTGTGTTCAATTGCTCCATTTTTGGTATCATGGAAATATTTTTACTTAAAAAGAAGTGAGAATGGTACATAGAGCAAGAGGATCAAGAATATAAGAAGGAAGACTTAAAACAGACACAATTTCTCTAAAAGTAATGAGGTCTATTTTAACTAGGCTAGAAGCAATGGAAATCACATAGAGGACAAGCATTGACATAGGAGATGTCAACAACAAAGAAGAAACTTATGAGGAAGAAGAAATAAAAAAAGGAATTAATGCTCAACTAACTTGTAGGAGTAAGTGATAGACCAAAAATGGAGTTCATGATGTATGAACGAAACCTAAATATCAAAGAATTGATTGACTGAATCAATACAATGGATAAGTACTTTGACTATGAAAATATAGTTGAAGATAATAAAGTCAAATATGTTGTGAGTAGACTGAAGGGTCATGCATAATTATGGTGGGATGGTGTGCAAATAGAGGAGGAAAGTAGAGGAAAAGAAAATATTATAAGTTGGGATAGAAAAAGAAATGAGGGCTATCTGAACCAGGCTATAAGCAATGGAAACCACATAGAGGACAAGCATTGACATAGGAGATGTCAAAAACAAAGAAGAACCTTATGAGGAAGAAGAAATCACAAATGAATGATTGGTCAAAGTTACTCGTACAATTAAGTGATAGACCAAAAATGGAGGTCACAATGTATGAAGGAAAGCTAAATATCGAAGAATTGATTGGCTGGATCAGTATAATGGATAAGTACTTTGACTATGAAAATGTAGTTGAAGATAAGAAATTCAAATATGTTGTGGCTAGATTGAAGGGTCATGCATCATTATGGTGGGATGGTATGCAAATAGAGGAGACAAATAGGGGAAAAGAAAAGATTAGAAGTTGGGATATAATGGTTGCCAATTGAAAGGTAAATTAATGCCCAAAATTATCAGTTAAATCTTTTCAAATATATTCATAATCTTAAGCAAACATTATTTTCAATCAAAGAATAAATTGAAGAGTTTTATATGGTAAAGATTAGGTCTTTACATGTAGAGGAAGACAAGTAAAAGGTAGTTATATACATAAAACGTTTAAGGTATTGTTATATATATATTTGGGAACTGCAACCCCAATCACATATTTCCATAAACCAAGGGCTTCTAAACCCCTAAAAGTGTTTTTTCATACCCTAAAGGATCAAGGCCAACTGAATACATCATTTCCTAGAAGCTCTCCCTGAAAAACCGCTCAGAACTCGTCAAAACTGGACTATACAGACTGCTCCATGCTGAGGGTGTGATGCATCTCACCTGTTACATAGAGGGTGCGATGCATACTGAAAATCCATTTTGTAGGGTGTGATGAGCGAGAGCATACAAATGGCAGAGGTGGTTTGCTAGGTGGAAACTCATAGAATCTTCTAGAAACTGCTCATATGACACTTGCCTCTCTAAATTCATCCAAGGATGAGTAAGAGATCATGAAATCTCTAAGTGGAACCAAGAACTATCAATGAAATGACACTAATCAAAATTTGAGAAGCTAACTCACCCACCTTCAAATATCTATATATGGATCCCTCATCCTAGAGATCCAGAGGCTGGAATTTTATATTTTGTAAGGAAGTGCTATTGGTTTCTCTGTGAAGCATTGTATTGTTGGGTGATCTAGCTTTTCATGAGGTGAATAGGGCTTCCATGATGGGAGGATGGCGCTGGATCAGACACCTGGGTTGTAATCCTCTCTTCTACTACTTCTATCAATAAAGTTGTTTCAGTTTTCCTCCATATACTTATATATTTTTAAATCTTGTATTTGTGTATGCATTTGCATGGTTAATGTACATTTGATTCTACATTGTTTATGGTTATAGATCTCTATGCTTTGATGGTATTTTGCTGCTTTGACTCTATAGGTGTTCTTTGAAGTGGGATAAGTGAGAAAGGAGTGGCGAAAGCTCTATCAAAGGAGAGAGGAAACAAGTAAGGAGCCAAGAGAAAGACTAAGGTTGGTGCTCTCTGCTTCTCTCTCATCTATCTCTCATAAAGGAAAATAAAAGTTAATTTGATTTGTTTGTTTCTAAAATAGCTACCTGTCTTAGTGGGACTAGCAGATCTGAGTAGGCACTAGTTTTCTAGGAAACAAAATGGCAACTCCACTGGGGAACAAATAGTCTATTTGTTTGTTACTGTTTTTTGCTTCATAAATTATAGACGGAGCCTGAAGTTAAACCAGCTAGCCTTCGAAATGCTTTTGCTATGCAACTACAAAGTAGATCAACACTGCTTCAGTCAAACTCCGGGTTAGTTTATGAACTGAACATCTGACTTGCAAACATCCTAAGTGCCCTGGTGGTAGCTCAATAACCTCATTAGATCAGCCCCTATGCTTTGTGTTTACTGCCTATCATAAGCTCAGCTTAAATCCCCGAACTTAGCTACAAACTGTGGGTAAAAACCAAGATCAGTTTTGTCTATGGACCATCGCACTATCTCTCATTGGTAGTCTAGATGCATCGCAACTCTCATGTGCTGCAGGTGAGATGCATCCCTGTTTCCCTTAAGGATAGGTGCGATGATTGAATGAGACTGTTTTTGCCTCCATATTTTGGTTTTTCCTTCATTATTTTTAGCTCTATTCAGTAGTTTTTCTGTCTATGATCAATATATCACTATTGAAACCTTCTTCCTTTACATTATTTAGCCTCCATTGATAAGGAATTGTGAATGTTTTTAATGTATTTTTCATCATTTATAGTCCTCCTTTGCAAATAGTAGCTTAATTGAACTGTCATATTTTGATTTGAAAGTGTCGCAATTGTCGTTTTCAGTCAAGAAAAAGAGTGTCGTAAAATCTTCCTCTTTTAGATAGTCGATTGTACTTTTTCCATTTTATTTGATTTGAGTTGTCAATTCTTTGAAGTGTTGAAAATGGTTTTCCATTCGAAAGTGAAAGTGTTGTCTTAGTCTTCCTTTCGTTTTTGAAAAGAAATTGCTAAAGTGTCGCCTTGAGGAAAGATAGTTCAGATCTATACTTAGTTTTCTTTTTGTCATTCTCACATTAAGGAAACTAAAAAAACAAATACATGCATGTGCATTTGCATTTATACTGCATGCGGAAATTGATTTAGGAAAAGTGCATTTAGTGTGTGCTCTCTACTCTATGTTGAAAGAATTTTACTCTTCTTTCCTTAGTAGCTAGGATTTTCATTGCTAAAAGAAAATAAAGGATTGTTTATCATGTTAGATTGCATATTTAGGAATTGTACATCTACATCACATGGTGAACCTTGAAACGCAAACTTCTTAAGAAAGATCAACTATAAAATAAACCTCAATGAACATAAAAACGCTTTGGAACCTAACGCACAACATCTAGAAGTCTAGGCTAGAGACGTATTCTAGCATCATAAAGCTTGGTAACTATCATTTTCATCATAGGTTGGGTGATTCCTCCTGTTTGATACGACAAGTGCCAGTACCGACTTGTGCTCCCACGTACCATCGAGTATATATTGGGAGACCACAATAGGCTGATATCCTTTATGCTTATGAAGCCGTGTCTGCCGCCCTATCGATCGCAATGCACTGAACACATCATTCAGTAAGATTGACTACCATACGTAAAGTACTTGGTAATTTCTCTATAATTTACCACCAAGGTGTATATTGCAGTTTTGCGATTGGTTTGGTAATCCCTCTGTCTAGATTTCCAGAGTAGTCACTTTTGTTCCTTTTCAACTCCTTAAAAGCAAAGGTCCATCTGAGCACTTGTCACTTCAGGCTCATTAAAAATAGAAGGTAACTAGAGTCATCTTTAGCTTTTTCTTGACTCTTGAAAATTGAAAAACCAAGTTGTGTCAAAGCGTCATAAAATTCATTTAAATTGGAATAACATTTTCCCCTCTTAATTTTGAGTTGATCATGTAATCCACAATCGTGGAATAAATTCAATCAAAACTCCATCATTCGCGGAGACTAACGAGTCAGCCATCTTTCAATTTGGAAACGAAACCATCCCTAGCCAAGCGATCTCATTTAACTGGGTCGAAATCTCTTGGTTTATTTGAAACTTGTGTTTCAACATCATCAGAGACTCCAGTTACTCTAATTATTTCTAGTACCCCTGCCTCGACAGAAGAAGTTTCGAAGTTTACTTTAGAACTGATCCTAGTGTAATGGTAAACACTTCTATTCCTGAACCGGCTCCATCTAGGGCTATTCGGAAGGTGTCACCCTCTAGCATTGGTCGTTGTAGAGTCTATACCTTCTTCGGCACCAGAAATATTTTACTGACCTGATGGTCTACCTCTTCCACCTGGACTGGTTGCTATAGAAGAGATTGTAGAGGATCTTCCATCCAGTACCCCATTTCATTTTGGAACTGGGATCCACCTATATCCTTCTACCACAGAAGTTAGTTTCTTTTATCACCCTTCATCGCAAGTTCATGTCGAATCGCTAGGAAATCTTTTGGATAGACTGAATATGTCTGAACAACCATCGACATCTAGGACTATGTCATCTGATACAGCAGCAACAAAACCTCCCGCCGCTACTCCGACAATGTTCACTAGTATACCATCTGTCCCAATTAGTTCTCAAACACTAGATGGAGTCCACCCAGGGACTTTTTCAACAACATGGTCTGTTCCTATTTATTCATCCGGAATCTTATCTGGAATTTCTTATGTTGAGACTCAGCAAATTGATCCTTCACGTCAGTATCAATTCGGGTAGTCCAGTCTCCAAAGACCAATTTACCCTTTGAACACTGGATTGCCACCATATGGAGGGCAGTATTCCTTTTCATTGTTCCCTCCAAGAGAACAACCATATGTGAGTTCAAAACAAAATTCGGGTCAAGCTGGAATTGCATCCAGTGGTTGGGTACCAATACTGCCTCAACAGCCAAGAGTTGTATATTCAATGCAACCAAATCAACCTGTGTCAAACATTCCCACTACACCGCCTATTGTGACGGTGTCACAGGTACAAGTGTTGCCTGTTGTATGTCAACCTCAAGTCTCTCAGATCGTAATACAACAGCCTCTTGTCTCCACGAGTCAATCACAACCACAGATTAGTGGCTCCTTAACTGAAGCGACTGAAGCTCAAATAGGTACTATCACCCCTCATCTTGGTCAAACATCCAATATTGGATAGCAGCAAATGGTCCAACAACCATGGCTGGTACAATATCAACAACCACAATTCCAGCAAGCTTACCGAGGACCTGAGCAACAAAGCTTTGCGGGTAATGGGTAGCCATATATTCAAAACAGTTACCAACAATCATATTATAATGGTTATGCCCATCAATCTTATCAAATTTATCAACATCAAATACATTATGGTGGTATGCAAAGACCCACTGCTCAGGCGATCCCATTTTATCCTAGGTATGCTTTGCCAAACCTGAATCAACAGTTGCCTTTTGTAGCAACTTTAGAATTACAAGATCTGAATCAGCTAAAAAGTGATCCAATTGCTTACGCCCCTTGGTGGCCAGAAATTCCTCATAAACTTCTATCAGATATTCCTAAATTCAATGGAAATCCGAGAGAATATCCATCGAATCACGTAATGACCTTTCATTTGTGGTGTTCGTCCAACACCCTCAACTATGATTTGATTAGGCTTTGCCTTTTTCAACGAACGCTAACTAGTTCGGCAGTGAAATGGTACATCGAATTTCCTAGAGCTTCATTTGATAACTTCAGTGCCCTTGCCACCACCTTTTAAACCCATTTTCAGTTACCCATAAGATACGAAATAGGAACAGAGCTCCTTACCATTTTTAAACAGATAATAGCCACTCACATATTTGATCGTATTCATGAGTGGTGATGTCATCGTTGAATGGTAAAGACATGTTCCTGATCAACTTCTAGCTGAATGGTTTATTAAGTCATTGTTACCTTCTATTACAGAAGATGTGACCAAGGGAGGAGTTGTCACTAAAGAGAAAGTCATTGCTCATGCACAATATCTAGACTTGATCTATACTCAGTTTGGCATGCTCTATGACAAAATTCCTAATGCTCCTAGACCAGAATTTTCCATTCCTCCTCCTCCTAAATCGAATGGGGACTCTTATGCCAACGACGGCGTGATTGGCACCTCAAGCACGCAAACTAAAAAGGCTTAATGTGGTAAAGCCCTTGCAGTTTCTAGTCAAAAAGAAATTACAAACTTCTTGCCTCGGAGGTTAATGTTGTGTCATCTAACAAGGGCAAAGAACCAAAGCAACCAAGGGGCAAGAAGAAAGGGAAAAACGAAAAGAAGAAACAAGAAGATTCAACTCCTGAAAAATCTTCTGAGAACCCTGCTGGGAAACAAAAACCTCATTATCCATGTTTAATATGTAACAACGAAAATTTCACGAGAGATTGTCCACATTGAGTTGAGATTGTGAATTTTTTAAAAACTTCAAGTACATCAGCGGTGTTGACTGATCCGTTTCCAAACCCAGAAACTAACCTGGTTGGTATAGATCATGCTTCTAAATCCCAAGTGCTTATGCTATCCATCTCGAAACAACAAAATGATGCTTTGATATCGACAAGGAATAAAGATTACGAGAATCCACAGTCGTCAAACAACAAGGGTACAGATCAACCCAGTAGTTCAACAACAACTTCGCCAGAAGTTGTTTCGCCCATCATTCCTAAATTAACTATAAAGCTTCCTAAAGGAGTAGTACATAAATTTACATTTAATCCTTGTGCCCAAGTAGCACAAAATTATAATATAGTGAAGGATCTGGCTCAATCGCCATCCGCTATGTCGACACTTGAACGAATGCAAAATTGCCCCTCCCAAAAGTAGGCTTTGTTATCAGCAATAGGCGGGCTTGATCTAGTGGATTCGAATCTTGTGGCCTTTAACCATAAAGGATACAAACCTCAGTTACTGGCCCAACTTGCTTTCCTTATATAGGTAAAAACCCTCAACAAAACTATTCATCGAACAATCATTGACGAGGGGGCATCTACCTGTACTATGTCAATGAGTTTCTTGAAAACTTTAGGCTCACCACCCTTGTCGCAATCATCAACGACGTTAAAAGCATTCGATGGAAAGACATACACACCATATGGGATATTAAGTAACTTGCAAGTTGAACTGGGGGGCAAGACAATAGAAATTGAAGTTGAGATAATTGATGGAAGCCTTGACTACAATATCCTACTAGGTAGGCCCTAGATTTATGCTATGGCTGCCGTTGTGTCAACATATTTTAGAAATATTGCATTTCCCTTCCAAGGTGGAATTACAATCGTTGACCAGCTAAGCTTTTTCCCCAACAGTTCGCAAGCTACTGGAAGCATTCCATTGATCCATGGAAGTTCTCAATCACTTCAAAATGTCGGAGCAGGTCTCCTAAAAGACCCTTCCTTAATGGTTACTTTTTCCCTCTCGCCTCCAAGTAATCTGGCGAAAGTGGCCACATTGGAAACCTATCATATGATATCTTCTACATCATCAAAGAATAAGAAGAACCCTGGCCATTTTGATACTATGGGTCGAGGACAGTTCTTATCTTGTGTCGACCTCGTTACAAAATGAAACAAGGGTTGTGAGGATAGTTCTTTTACTATGTCAACCTCATTATAAATGAAACAACTCCCTTTCCAAGTCGAGTCTTTTAAATATCTCAAAGGTAAACCTTCATTCCAACCACCACTTTGAATGAAATGAAGCTTGGCGGGCATGCACCTCGATTTGCATCATTATGATGGGGGCATACGAACTTATAACGAGCAATGTTTCCGCAAAGTTCAAGCTCATTAAAAAATAAACCTAGCAATGAGCAATGTTACCGCAGGGTTCAAGCTCATTAAAAAATAAACTCGTCATTGAGCATAGTTTCTAAAGATTCAAGCTCATTAAAAAATGAATCCATCCTTGGTAAATAACCTTCGTTATTGCCTTGCTATCAACCTTTTGAGCCTTGGTTGTGTTCTCATCATCACCCCCATTCTTTTGGCCGATCGTATGCTTCCACTTGATTGTTTACCCTTTTGAGGAACAGCTGCGATGAGTGATTCTATTAGCCACCCTCTTCACACTGCCATGTTTTGAAAAGTTCCAAACTTACCTAGAACAAGTTGCTATTGAAAACATCACCCGTTCCTAAAAAACTGAGTTTTCTTTAAACCCATTTCAGACTCGTTAAATTTGAAAAGATTATCGAGCATTCCAGCTCGTTAAAGTGTTTGAAATAATGAGTCCACTTTAAACTCTTTTTGGACTCACTAAATATGAAAAGATTGTCGAGGATTCCAGCTCGTTAAAGTGTTTGGAAATAACGAGTCTACTTTACACTCTTTTCGGACTCACTAAATATGAAAAGATTGTTCAGCAATTAGCCTCTCTAGTTCGCTAAAGTGATTGGAAGTGCCATTCCTCCTGTATTTTAATCTTTTTAGACCTAAGGGATCATTACACAAAAATATCGAGCGCTTGTCTTGTTCGACTCACTAAAACTATCAAAAAGTCATCCCTTTCATATTATTTTATACTTTTTGGGACTTAAGGGATTATACTATGAAAAAGGACTACTAGAGTTTCCTTTCTGTCTCTTTTCAGTCTCTCTAAAACTGAAAAGGACCGAGTTATCTTTGTCGTTAAACCCATTAAAACAATAGCGACAAACTTGTCCATATGGACAAGAGCGAGTTTCACTGTCACTAGGCTCACTAAAACATAGCGACAGGTTTGCCCGAAGGGCAAATTATAGAACAAGCATATATTATCCTCCTTGAGCTTGAAAAAAATAAAGAGGTACTAGTCAGCAATGACTAGGGAAAAAGGGAAGAAAACTTGAAGAACTTCATTGGTAGTAGGTCGCTCTTGAACATGGCACTTTCACTCCATCACCATGATTGAGTCAGGTTGGTTTATTCCGTTCACCTGTCATATCACCATTGGTCCTCCGTACCATCCATTTTTGGGGTTAACTCTACCAATCCATTTCACTGTCACCGATATGTTCAAGAGAAGTCACTCAAAGGATTCACCAAACCAGCTTACACCTCATCCACTGCAATACCTTCACACTCCATTCTTTCATGACCGCCACCCTGAACCTTGTATCATTAGACGTTTTCACCTCCACAAAATCATTTGGTTTGTTTCATGTCGTAGATGTGGGATTCATTAAGACCCTCTACGACGGGTCACTTCTTGTCGACATTAGCTCATTATCCAAGAGTTGACTTAGGAACAACCCCTTCAGTACTTTGAAGCTCGCATGCCTCAATGGCAAGTTTCTCACTTCTAGTGATAGGTTTACATCAATGGCCTTCGACCAAAATATTTTGCGTGGTGTTCGACATCGAATCATGTATTCACACCACATGAATTGTACTGCAATACCTTGAGGGTCATTATCATTATTGGTGATTCCTCTCGCACCTATTAACAGCTTACATCATTGGCTGGTAATCAAGCGATGTCTTTCCATGTTCGACACCAGAACATCTTTTCACGTGGATTGACTTGTACTTCAGTCGAAGATTGAACGAGTTTTGAAGACCCTAGATCTAGTTTCATCCATCCGGGCTATGATATTCTCAAGAAAATAAAGACATCAAATGTACTCCATAGCTACAAAGATAACCATCCAAGCTAAGGGATGATGGCTCTACTAGAATCATCAGTCTACCACATAGACAATTGTCTATCCTATGTACATGAAAACGAATTTATAAAGCTGAGCATCGGAATACCCACCTCAACTAGATCATGAAAATATTATGAAGATAATGTATTGTATTGTATCTTATTACAGGTCACCTTCCAGTTTGAAAAACCTCAGATTCTCGTGATAAAGCATTTCACCGGACATCAGAAGATTTACGACCTCGTGCTTTAGGGGGCAACTGTTGTAGACATATTTGGACATTGCAACCCCAATAAAAAATGTCCATAAACCAAGGGCTTCTAAACCCCTAAAAGTGTTGTTTCATACCCTAAAGGATCAACTCCAATTGATTGCATCTTTTCCCAAAAGTTCCCCCTTAAAAACTACTCAGAACTAGTCAAAACTAGACCATACAAACTGCTCCATGTTGAGGGTGCGATGCATCTCACCTATTACACATAGAGGGTGTGATGCATACTGAAAAGTCCTTCTGTAAGGTGTGATGAGCTAGACTAGACAAATGGCAGAGGTAGTTTTTTAGGTGGAAACTCAGAAAATCTTCTAGAAACTACTCATATGACTCTTGCCTCTCTGAATTCGCCCAGGGATGAGTAAGAGAACATGAAATCTCCAAGTGGAACCAAGAACTATCAGTGAAATGACACTAATCAAAATCCCAGAAGATGACTCACCCCCTGCAAATATCTATATATGGATCCCTCATCCTAGAGATCCAGAGGCTAAAATTTTGTATTTTGTAAGGAAGTGTTGTTGGTTTCTCTGTGAAGCATTATATTATTGAGTGATCTAGCTTTTCATGAGGTGAAGAGGGCTTTCATACTAGGAGGATGGCTCTAGATCAGACAAGTGGGTTGTAATCCTCTCTTCTACTACTTCTATCAATAAAGCTATTTGAGTTTTCCTCCATATACTTGTATATTTCTGAATCTTGTATTTGTGTATGCATTTGTGTGGTTAATGTACATCTGATTCTAAATTTTTTATGGTTATAGATCTCTATGCTTTGATGGTATTTTGTTTCTTTGTATCTATAGGTGTTCTTTGAAGCAGGACAAGTGAGAAAGGAGTGGTGAAAGCTCTATCAAAGGAGAGAGGAAACAAGCAAGGAGCCAAGTGAAAGACTAAGGTCGGTCCTCTCTTCTTCTCTCTCATCTATCTCTCATAAAGGAAAACACAAGTTACTTTGAATTGTTTGTTTCTAAGATAGCTACCCGTCTTAGTGGGACTAGCAGATCTGAGTAGACACTAGTTTTCTTTTCCCGGAAACAGGTATGAAATTCAATATGAAATTAACATTTTGTCCCCAAGGATAGTTGAATAGGCATACCATTTTTCCCTTAAAAAAAAAAGGAGAAGTTGGCAAGAACATAATCAAAGAGGAAGAGGAAGAAGCTCAATAAGGAGCACATGACATTGAAGTAGCAGACAAAAAATTCCAATTCTAAAGAGAAGGAATTAGTTTAGAACAACCAAGTTAATCATCAAGAAGAAGTGATTTTACATGAAGAAGGAATTATTCCATAAATGAAGGAAGGAAAATAAATTATCTTCCCAAATGTTATAGATGCAACAAGATTTCACATTGGTCATTTGAATGTCCAAAATATCGTAAAAATCAAAGAAGTACACACGTAGTACATGGCGATGAAGAAAGTATAAATTCTCCTTCATATGAAGATACCTCAAATATTGGAGAATCATTGTGGATGAAGAGAGTTCTACTCAAAGCCAAAAGAATGAGATTAAATAATGTGCCCAAATAAATAATCTTTTCATGACTACATGTAAAACATAGGGTAAGTGTTGTGAAGTAGTCATTGATAATGGTAGTATTGATAATTTGGTGTCTATAAATAAGTTAAGATCCAAGAAAATTGTACATCTTACTTCATACAAAGTATTTTGGTTGTAAAAGGGATGTAGGATTTTGTTCAGTGATGTGTAATGTAGAATTTCAAATTGGCACCTACGAGGATAGGGTAGTGTTTGATATAATGTCCATGGATGTCTTCCATATTTTTAAGAAGTATTTGGTAATATGACAAGAAAGATATATATGAAAGAAAGAACAGCTACACTTTTGAAAATAATTGGAAGAATAACACACTTATACCTCTAAAATATGAAGTTGTGGAAAAATAAGTTAGACCAAAAATATGATGTTGAGCAGAAAGGAACTTATACAATAGATAAAGAAAGAAGAGATAAATTTTTCCTTGTGATTGGTAGATAAAAATTAATTCCTACTCATATAAATTTGGTTTATTTTCCTAAAGAATTTAAAAGCTTATTAAGGATTTTACTAATGTTGTTGTAGATGATTTTCCTAATGAGTTTCCTCTTATAAGAAGTATAAGTCCTCATACAAATTTGATTCCAAGAGTTAAAGTGCCTAATAAAGCAACATATATAATGACTCCAAAAATGAAGATGTTAAAAACCAAGTTTGAGATTTGTTGAGTAAATGACTCATTAGATAAATCTTGATTCCATTTATTCTTCCTAAAGTTCTAAGCCCAAATAAAGATGGAGGATTGAGAAAGTGCATCGATTCTAGTGCTAAAAAAAAACATTATCAAATATAGAACTTATCTTGGAAGATTTAATGAATTGTTTAAGTGGAGAAAAATACTTTTTAAGATAAATTTAACGAGTATACATCATCAAATAAAGATAAGAGAAAGACATGAGTGGAAGAATTCATTTAAAACAAATAATGGATCGTATGAATTGTTAGTAATGTCTTTTTAGTCTAACAAATGCTCCAAAAAATTTCATGAGATTCATAAACTAAGTGCTTTGAGAACTTATAGGTAAATTTATGATAATTTACCCAGATGATATATTGATTTACAACCAATAAGAAAATGAACATATTTGACATCTTAGAATAGTATTGGATAAAGTGTAGAAAGAAAAGTTGCTAATAAAGTTTTAAAAGTTCATTTTTATGAAAGCAAAGTTAGTATACCTAGGATTTGTGATATTTAGATATGGCTTGAAGATGGACCAGGAAAAGGTTAAGGGTATCATAGAGTGGTCTACTCTAAAAGGTATTTTTGAGGTAATACTTTTTCATAGTTTGACTAGTTTTTATAAAAAGTTCATCGGGAATTTTATTGCAATTTGAACTCAAATTTTGGAGAAAAATAAAGTAAGAAAACAACCATTACAATAAATTGAAGTAGAAAATAATACTTATATATTATCAAAGAATAATATTATAGATCACCCAATTTTAGCATTTTTTTATTTTAATAAACTCTCTCAATTTGAATATGATTCTACTAGAATAACTATATGCATTGTTCTAAATCAAGAAGGAAAACCTATTTCTTACTTTAGACAAAACAAATTAGCCCAAACAAAAATTTTCCTCATGTGATAAGGAATTTACACTATTATTCAAGCCTTAAAAAGGTGGAGACATTATTTAATGCCAACAGAGTTTGTTTTTTAACATTGATAACCATGTCTTGTAGTTTATAGAAAATCAAACGAAATTAAAGAAAAGACATGTCGAGTGGGTAGATGTTTTACAAAAATTTTACATTTGTTATCAATCACAATGATTTGGGAAGCCCAATAAAATAATATATGTGTTAAGTAGTGTAAGTGTGATTTTACATGAAATTAAAGTGAATGTATTTGGATCTTTAAGTGGCATGTACATTGGCATGTGTGTTGAAGAAGAAAATTTTAAAGAAGGTTATGCAACTTATCAAGATCCAGTAAATAGAGGCAAAATTGCATGGTTAGAATACATGTTAAAAGAATAATTGTTATTCAAAGGGAAATAATTGGTATTTCAAGGTGCCCAATGAGAAAAAAATTATTGAAAGAAAAACATAGTGGTGGATTAGAAACACATTTTGGATAAGATGAAACTTTTGCTTAGTTAAATATGTTTTATTTTTGGCCAAGTATGTGGATTATTGTAAAAATATTTGTGGGAAAATGTAGAATATGTCAATATGCAAAAGGGAAGATCAAAAATATAGGATCGTATTAACTATTGAAATTTTGAAGTAGACCATGGCACTCTGTAAGTATAGATTTTGTATTAGTATTACAAAAAAAAGAGGCAATGATTCATTTTATGTTGTTGTTGATATATTTTAAAAAATGGCACACTTTATAGCCTACACAAAGTAAGTGTGTTATAGCTCAGAATGATACTACCTTGGTTCTACTAAGAAGCAACTCAAAATTAACCCTATAATGCAAGGAAAACTCTATGAATACCTCACAAAAAACTCATTTTTTCCTCTTCAATGCCCTTGTCATACTAGAAAAGAGAGTTTCAATGCCCTAGATGGATTATCTAATAGAGTTGCATGCTAAAAAATGTCAACAATAGAGAATTGAAGTGGTTATGGTTGCTAAAGTTCATGGATAATGGTTGAAAGGGAAAGAAATGAGATAAGAATTTGAAGATAAAGATCAGAGGACCATATCAAATATGGTAAAAGAAGTGTCTAGATACATTTGATAACTCTTGTAGTGATCTAAGAGGATCCAAAAAGGCTCAAAATTTGAAGTCCTCAAATCTCAACAAAACCAGCACCAATTTGTAGATCTTGTCCAGATGATTCCAGTTATGTGAAAAACACCTCAATCTGAGTCTATATGAGAAATTTATGCTCATTTGATTTTTGGCAAAAAAAATAAATAAATTATGCAGGTGAGACCCACATGGTGCCATGTGGAATTCCCATAGGGTCCTATGTGGCTACCTAGTAAACAGGTACATTCAATAGATGGGGACCTGCAACCGATGTGTTGACACATGGAAAGTGACTAGCGTGCAAGGTGGCAAAGGTGACATATGAGAATATAGTTAGTAGGTAACTCAACAACATGTGGACGAATCCATGAGTGACACAAGGTCCAATCATGGGGAACCATGTGGCACATTGTTGATGCCCAATTTTCTGTACACCAAAAAAAGGACTTGTGGAAATGGTTGGGCTCAAACCCCTAAACGTTGCAGAGGTTGTCCAACATACCCACAGATTGGGTCACGATAGTGGTAAATATATGTGGTTGATAGAATTTTACTTATGGTTATTTATTGGAATCTTGGGAAAAAAGGGGTAGGGTCAACTAGCCCAATTGCCAAATAATACAAGCAGCCAAACATTATCAGGGACAAGTGTAATCGCCATGGTTTTCAACGTGCTACAAATGGTTAATTCCAACCATGGTGAGGGTTTGTTATACCATACATATATAACATTACAACCAACCATTTAAAATGAGAGTTTGTAGAGCCCAAGGTATCCCACATATAACCACAAACAACTTCTCATCGTACTGATCAATGGTGCCTTGGTTGGTCCACAAATGTGCCATATTTAAAGCATACTATTGCATTTAGATAAGGGCCGCAACCACAAAGAGGAAGGAAATGGAATTTAGACGGATGGCAAAGCGAGAGGGGTGCTGTGTGGGAATAAATATTGAGGTGGATTTTGGAATATTCCCAGAGCATATTTTAAGCATATTTTGATCTATTCTGGCACAAAATTTGAGGAGGAGGTGATAGTTCTAGAACCAAGTTTATACTCATTTTTCTCAAAATTTCATAAGCAATCCACTAGTGTAGTTTGAACTTGGATCCAAACAACAAATTTTTGGGTCATCTCTAGATGTGAGGTATTTCCATGTATTTTTCCTTGTATTTTCCATTATTTTACTGAGATAATATAGAGGCCTCTCCAGCTTGAATATGGGATCAAAGAAATAACTCACACATTGTGAGTGAATTCTGTTAACACTTTGTAAATTTCCCTAGGCCGAAAAGAGAAATTATAGAGGTAACTGCAAACCAATTCTAAGCCAAAACCTAGCCCTTTTAGCCTTGGAGAGAGCTCTATCACTTAGGTTGTTTGAATAATATGATATTAGGCTAGGTATAGAGCTCAATTAGGTGTGTTTTTTCGAGGAGTTGTTGGTAAGAAAGGAGACAAATCCATTGGGCATGGATTCATGTTAGAGTTATTATTTTTCTAGTGAAATGATGAAGAGAAAAAGGGTTTTTCCCATAGGGGAAAGGTAGGCAGTATTACTGATGCAATCAAATTAAATTGTTGTAGGAGGGTCAATATGAGAAAGGTGAAAATAACACTCAGAGCATTAAGGCTGAAAATGAATTCTAAATGCTACTTAAGAGGAAAACACATATTACTGGGGAAAACTAAATCAAAGCACCATTAAGATGAATTCTGAATTAAATAGTTGGTTCTTCTATGCGCAAAGACATACATTCAAGAGATGTAAACACATAAGAAAAAATTACAAGTATAAATAAGCACAACACCATCGAGATCTAACACATGAATCCATATAAATCACCTTTTAGCTTTCATTCACTGGCAAAAGTTTTTAGAAATTACAATGCACTCAAGGAGTCTCTCTCTCCAATTTGACCAACCAAAAAAAAACATTGTTCCACTTACCAGCTTCCAGAATAAATAGGCCAAATTACAAGGGAATTTTTGTCTAAAAAGAAAAATAACAAATTGCATTTTTCAAAAAAAAATATAAAAAAAGACTTTCGAATTAATAAATCATAGCTAGAAAATTTTACAATCGGTGTCTCAAATAGGTGGAGTGGTTGGAGGAGTCATTGGTTAATTTATTCTCTAATTTCCTGCCTTGAAATGTAGACCTTCCATAAATTCCTCTTTAATTTCGTTTCATATCTGAAATTTCTTTCTTTAATTGCCAATTGTGTTTTTGAATAGATGAGGATGAAGTTAAAATCATTTGAAAAAGGAAATCCTACCACTTATCTTTGACTACTCAAAGGTTGTCATTTGAATGCTACTTGTCATAATATGTATCTGTATGGAAGATTTTATTCATAACCTGCACCTTTAGAATCTGGATTTGTTTGTTTAATGATTTTATTCATAAAATCTTGGGAGTATATCACCATCTCATTTAGATTTGATCTTCAAGTTATTGGATGATGCTAAATATGAGATTTTTTCTATAATATGTTTTCTTTGAATTTGCTTGGAAACTCTCCATAGCCAAAATTGATACGATTATAATCCTTCCAATCTTCCAAACTTATATTCCTGTAAACTTCCAACAAATTAAGGAATCAACATTTCATTTAAATATTTGCTGGACTTGATTTCACTTCAAGCAATTCAATATATTTGACAACATTTTGGACTCTCGAAACCCAAGAAATCCTCTATCAAATGTGCAATGAACCTAAAAAAAACTTGAGAGATCGAAAGAGTTTTATTGTTGACTTGGTTTCGATCTTTCTTCTATGTGAATAAGATTTTTCCAATAATTAGAATCATTATAACCATATGCATGAATATGTCTAAGAAAATGCTCAACCTATTGCAACAAGTTCACTCAGAGTGTCAAATGTAAGTCCCAAATCCAACTTTGATATAATAACACCTACAAATGTTCTTTCAAACTCGAACCTATCATTATCAAACATTTGGGCAACTGCATATAAGACACCCCTTTCTCCTTGGTTGATCTCATTGATAGATAGCATAAGGTTTTGTTTAAGGCTTGAAATTCTCTGCCTACAACACTATAAGGGAGACCACCCAATCCAGACCTTACAACAACTCATTTTCCTTTGAAATGGTGGTTACCATTGGTTAATCTGGGTCCAATTACCTTTTCCCTATTGCTATCAGTTTAAGATGTGCCTTTAGTTACGAATAGGTAGGGACATTAGATAGATTGTTCTTGTTGATTAGGTAAGAGGATGACCCTTAACTTATTTTAATGGCACAACCAAACTACTCTGAATTTTTGCCTCTTAAAAATAGGACTTCTAGAATGCAAAAGGTATGATAACACCTGCAAGATCTAATCTAAGATGCAATTAATTTAACCTATATCGATTGAAGTAAAGTGAAATCCTTCTTTCAATCAAGAGTCCATTAACTTAATAGGGAAAAGAAGGTTTAAAGAATTGGAATTAAGATGGAGGAATTAGATTGAGGAGATAGCTTAGAAGATCCGATTCCTCATTAACATAAACACTAACAATTAAACACTTAGTAAATAGTTACATAATATCTTATTGAAAATATATCAAATTCCTTATTTATCATATGCATAAGAAATACAAAGATTCATGATGAATTACTGAATTAGTTCAAATAAGACATCGTGTATGCAAGAAAACAATTATAATCCTAAATCGTAAGATAGCTTGCCGATCTAAGATTTTAACCATTGTTCCTATGTATATTTTAGTTTTCAAATTACATTTAAGATCAAGTCTGTAGAATATTCTAATTAGAATTTTTAAATGAATTAATAATTAAAACTCAGCAATAGTGCATGAAGCCAACAATTAATTTATACATCTATAAATGTAAATTGAGAAAGAATTTGCATCCATGAATTCAATAAACAATAGTGCTATATGAAAATCAGTGAAACAAATCTTTATTAATAAAAGAAAATCAAATTACCAATTCTTATAGTATGGAAGTAGTGCACAATCCTATGGGCCTCCAATCGATTTCTGCTTTACAGAAGTAACCTCCTCCTTAGAACAGTAGTACATAATAAAGAGAGTTTCTCCACAAACAAATGAAAACACTTCAATATAGAGACTCCTTTCCCTAGGATTCCTCTCACCTACAGCTCTAAATCCTCATGACAATAGTGCTTTTGGGAATTCTAGAATTGCATAGCAGAGAAGCCCCTAATACATTCTGCAATATGTTATTTATAATTTTTACAAAAATAATTCTCAATAAGAAAGTTGTTGAAGAATAGATCTACTCCATCAATTTTTTTTCGACAAAAATCTCATTCTTCTCTTGCTAGAGCATTCTCATTGATTGAGATCTTCTTTTTCATCATCTCTTCAATTGTCTCTCTACAAAAAAAATAAATTAATTAATTAATTAAAATACAAGATCAAATCAAAATAGAAAGTATGGAATAAAATATCTTCAATCAAACTTAATTAAATAATTAAATGAGAAGAAAATATGAGTTTTCTACTGATGCCTGTGAGGATCTAATTGGTCAAGGAGATCATAGATGAATGGATTTGCACTCAGTAGAGGCTATGAGCAAATGAGAATGTAGAAAATAAAACTCAGAAAATTGATTTTGTTTAAAAATTTGGAGCTTGATCTTCTACTGAATTTTGCAACCACTTCATAAATAATCTCCATGATTTTATCTATCCAACGAGCTATCTTGGGCCTCATTTGGCAAAGTAAAACTCAATTTAGGAGCTTATAAAGTTGGGGAATTAAAACTACGAGAATTCTAGAAATTTTATTGCCTAGGCTAAAAATGAAAATTTTAAATTAATTTCTAATCCTAAATTAAATTACAATGATTAATAAATTGTAATAATAAACTAAAATTGATTAATTACAAATTAATTATAAACAAAAATTAAATTAATTAAAAAAATAATTTTACATTTTAATTAAAAAATTTAAATTTATTAAATTTAAATTTATAATTAAATTATATTATAATTAATAATATAACACATTATAATATTAATATTAATTATTTTATTTAAAACAAAACATAACCAAACTTATATGAATCCAAAGTCAAAACATGAAACCAAAACCTACGTATATGTTATATGATTGAACTTCAATGGAGTTATGTGAGGAGAGGTGAGTTATGGAGGAGGGAGGTGAGCATATGGTGAAGTAGAGTGATAAGGAGGTGAGGATGACGTGAAGTGACGAGAGTACAGGATTCATAAGGAGGTTAAATCGAAAACTTATGCTAAAGAAAAAGAACCTCGTCCCATAAAAACTAAAATCGCAAATCACAAATTTTAAAGCGAGGTGCTTAAATATTTTATGATATGCAATATCATAATATCGCAATATAGCGTCACAATTTTTAAATCACATTTTATATTTTCATTTTTTTTAACTGGGATTTTGGAAGGAAGGAGATGATTTAGAGTGGGCTCCACGTGGAATTAAGAATCCTACAAAATGAACTACAACTACTTTGAATTTTTTAGATTTTTGGTTTAGCAGTTTGTTTTAAAATAAGAAATTGGAGTAAATTACTGAGATCCTGAAAACACATTTTTTAACTGTTCTATAATTTGGCTGGGTCATTTTGTAGTACCTTTAGTGAAAATTGAAAAAAATAGTAAAAAATTAACTAAGAGTTAATAGTTACAATGAATGACTATTTTAATTCAAAGTTAAAATATTATACATTTTGTACGTAAATTCAACTCAGGCAACAAAAATGATCAAACTTCAAAGGAATGCCATTTGAAAATTGGATAACCAAATGAGGCAAAATAAGTATGAATGGAAAGCTAGTGAAAATTTGAATTCAATGAAAGAGTCAAAATATAAATTAAACTAAAAAAAAAATGTCAAAATTCTAAGACAATTAACTCAAAAGAAAATCATAACAAGGTTTTAGCCAAAAATTAATGGAAAGGGCCCCTCTTATTTGAAGTAAATAAGTCAAAAATGGAGGGGTGATGGGTTTTCCCTACAACGATGGCAACACACTCAGAAGAACCAGTTATCTCTAGTTAAAGATAATAAACTTGATTTTACCGAAAGGTTAAAAATAATGGAGTTTAGGAAATCGTCCAATAGTAAAATATTTCCATAGGTCCCACATAAATAAATTAAGCAATATAAGTTTGAAAAGATAAGTACTTAAAGTAGACTTGAGTAAAATACATGAATCCAAACTTGGGAAAATCTATTTTAAAACTATCTCATATGAAAAATAGGATTTTTCATAAAGCATATATCCATTTTATGAATGGTCTATGACAATGCTTCACTACCAATGAGCCTGAATAGTACCTCGACGAAGTTGTCTTTTATGAAATAAAAGCCTAGCCTCACTACCAGTGAATGTCCATAGCCCTGACGGGTTTACTTGTATTTCCCATGATTCCTCTTTTAATCACCCTTTTGATAAGTGCATTTACAAGCTTTTAATTTATGATGTATTTGAGTGAAAGAGGCGGGATGGTAATAGAGATTTATGTTTAATGGACATAATACATTGATAATCTTGACTCCAAATTCCTTCCCCGTGACTATCAATTAGAGGCTTTATAAAGTGTAAGGGTTGGAGGATTTCATTGTGTTAAACTCAAATCAGTTCTTTCCTTGAAAACGTAAACTCAATCACTTAGAAAGATGTGTGTTCATCCATGAAAAATATTTAAAGTAGAAGTCTTTATGGTTACATAAGGATATGCCTTTAATGATGAATGAAATTCATTGAGATAGGCAGAGTAAAAGATATCCCATGTATGTCAACCATTGTTGGGCGAGAAAAGCCTTTTCACATAAATGGTGGCAAAGTCATCAAAATCAAAACAAAATTGAAAGAAAAAGGAAAATATCTTGAAAATAAAGTAGAAAAGGAAATCTATAAATTTTAAAGATGAAAACAAAAGGTGAAAGATGAATGAAATGATGAAAAGAAAAGTTGAAAGGAAAATCTAAAATTTAAAAGATAACCCAACAAGATTGATTATACAAATTTCTCAACAAAAAAAGTAAAAGAAGATAATTATGTGAACATTTCTTCTTATGTTGAGATTTAGATAAATTTTATTTTGTAGAGTTATAAATGTTTGGACTTCTGATAGCAGTGAGAATGAAATTCAACGCAAATGAAAAATTTATGTCTGTTGTAAATTTTCTTGTTTCAAACAAAAAACCTACATGAGTCTCAAACATTTTCTAATAAAATAAATTCTTAAGAAACGAATTAAAGGTTCATAAAATCCCCAGTTTAGCTGATTTTATGAGGATCATTAATGCTTCTTTCAAGAATCTCAAACCAAACTAAACAAAAGAGAATGAACTTCAAAACTGATTTGGTAGAGGTGCAACAGGTTCATGAAGACCTACAAAAACAAAGTTTAAGATCAACAAAAACTGAAAACAAAATTAAGAAAATGAATGAAAGTGGGCATACGAAACTTACCATTAGAGAATTTCATTTAATCTCACCTGAAAGATATTATCTTCTTCGATAAAAGATAACTTCTTCTTTTAATTAGAATTAAAAGTATGAAGGAGTTGAATCCTTTTGAAATTTCATTAACCGAGAGTCATTATTTATTATATATAACTAAGGCAAGCAGTAAACTAGAGGGAAACAATATTTCATGTTCACAGAATAAAAAATAAACCAAATCCATAAAAAAATGAGAATGAATATAATGAGTTGTAGCGATGACTGTTCTCTTTGCTTTTCCATTCCAAATTTATATTAGCCCGAAAATATTGAAATTGACTCAAAATACCAAATAATGTAGTAATTATGTATATAAAAAGGATTTGAATCTTTATATGATACGTATGGAGTGAAATATAAAAAATTCAAATAAAAGATAATTCAAAAAAGAATTAAACATGATCCATTAGCTTTACCTATTCCAAAATTCCTATCGATTTCTATATTACCATAGTGGCTCCTCAAGAGTTCCTTAAAGTCTTTTATACAGGTCAGCACCTTGTCGGATGTTTCGTATCACAATTTTCTTTTCCATGCATAACCTTCAAGTTGTGAGATTCACCTTTGTCGATATGAGATCAAGTGTTATATAATAGTTAAAATATTATGGTAAAGAGGCATATATCAAAGCCTATTAGATAGGAGGATCTTGAGGCTTCATTTGAGTTTTACGATGTGATATAAGTGTTGTGATAGCGGAGTTGAAATATGAGCATATGTGATGGAAAATTGCGATGGAGTGCTTGGGATATCGAAGAATAACCATATCGGGAGATCATAGCTATTAATAGAAAGGAGACACTGATATTATTCATGCGATAGTAGGAATACGATAGATGACATGGCTCATTGGTGGGACTGACTTTGGGTTTTATATGTGCGTAGGCCTTTTCCTTTGCTAAATGTAAAGGATATGATAGTGGAAGAAAAGGGATTGTGTAGCTCAGAGAAATAAATCTTAGAATTTGTTTTAAATGCTTCCAATATAATACCAATCCAAGAGTTTGATCAGTCAATGAATTTGAATTTCTAAGGAGAATCTAGAAAAATGGAAAGCAGAGGATTAGGATTCCAAATTTAATTAATTTAGAGGCTTTTCGTCCTTTTGGAACAAAGGAATATCACTAAAGGAAATAAATTGGAGAGTGTGATGCAATGGTTTATCTCAACTTGGCAAACTGTAAGATTTGGAAGAGAGATCGAAAAAATCACAGATAGATCATTTGATACAAGTGCTTCGTGTGAAAATTTCCTTGATTTGTAACAAATTAGAGCAATAATGAGTGTAAGAATTTCACTTCAGCTACACCAATGAGAGGTAGAATATGACTATTTACTCATATCGCTAATAAAAACATAAATTTTGAGTTTCTTGCACAAATGAGTGTTTAACGAAGAAAAATATCAGAGGATAATCATGATTGTTCCTTTGAAAGATGTGATTTTATTACCTTCCTATATGATTTTGAACGTAACAGTTAAAGAATACAAGCAGGAAGAGATATTGCAAGTCTTTTATCAGGGATTTATATTGGGTGTCTGAAAGGGTAGCAGCAGATAGGAAGCCACAATATAAGAGTTTTAATGTGGATGGCAGGAATTTAATTAGATATTAGAGGATTAGGAATATTGGAGATCAACGATCAGAGTATCAGAATTAGTGTGGGATGTAACATTTTTTATACGCTGATGTGTGATGAGGAATCGAATCGATAGTTTTATCATGTGGATTTAATTTCATATCAGATCTGAGACATCATAACCTTTAAACATATAGCCCAACCAAAATTTTGATTTATGATTGGACACGATATCTTTTAGAACTGGATTTAAATATCGTATCGGGTCCGTGGCTGTATCGACATCGCAATATTGGCGAAGTCATCTATCGGAGATTGATGATTTGGGATATTGGAGATATTCTCAATTGAAAACCTCTGATATGAGAAATTCGATATGCAACATGGAATTTTTGTGGGCCCGACAACTCGTAAAGTATTTAATTCAAAAGAAAGCGCTCAACTCAATTTTGATTTTAAATAAAAATTGTTTAATAATTTAATTAACTATTAGAAATATCTTATTGAAAAGTAATGTTATCAGAGCTTTCTTATGAAGGGAGTTACGAAATATAATGATACAATATGAATCTTTCGATAATGTATTAAGGCTTCTTAGAATTTTAATGAATAGAAGTAAAATTAGTGAATCCTCAAATTTAGACGAAACAAAAATACTTCCCTGAACATGTTACAGATTTAGAAAGGGTGAACTGCTTACTTATTTCAAATCTCCAAAATCAAGCGAATAAAAATCTTCAAAGAGAAACAAAACAGAAATAAGAAATAAACTATGAAAAATAAAATCAAACTGCAGATAAAGATGAACTTGTAAAATGCATACCTGGAAGAATACTGACTGCAAGTTTATCTTATGAATCTTCAAGTTCTCCCATGCATCTCTCAAAATTTTCATATGTTCAAGACCATCTTTTTATTTAGTTTAAAATGTTAAGTAATGAACTTTCAGATTGCATCCACTTCAAATTTACATTGGGGGACAAGAGTGGTGACTCATGAGTTTTTCAAAAGTACTTGTGAATCAAATAATGCCAAGCCATAGAAATTCTTTGGAATTTCTTCATACATGATTTAAAACATTTTTGTTAATGTGACATAGTTTTGAGAAAACAAGACAATCAAACGGTTCATAAGCTTCTGATATTTTCCAAGTCACTTTGCTAGCATATGAAAAGTGAATGTCGGAAACTTTTATTCATTACTTGGTTATTAAAATTTGCAAAATGAAATAAATAAAAACATAAAAGGAATCTAGATCTAAATTAATCTATTTCTAATTTTAACTCAGTGGAAGGAAACATGACTAGGTATAGTCATACTTCCAATGTAACCATTAGCTCATTCTAATTCATGTATGTATGTACAAGTCAAATATTAGTAACAAAACTAAAAATATAAGAAAACTAAGTGAACTAATTTTGAATGCAGAATGTATAGTTATTGCTAATATATTTACAGGGAGGAATTTATTTACAATTATCTTCTATTGAAATATCCTTTCCAACTAGATTTCAATTGGATCATAGAAATTTGGATGGATTTTCATTAATGATTGGAAGAGGTTCAAAACAAGGGATGATGGGCCAGATTGTGTATAATAACTTTTAAATTCAATGACCTGGAAAAAAATTTCAGTGCTATATACATATGTTAAATTATTAACAGTATTCTGTGAAGGAAAAATTTTCAGATGTCTTTCAAATGTGTCAATGAAACATGGATGTAAGTTTGATAGATTTAATGGAAGATTATTAATCGAATTAGATTGTTGGTATTATTGTGAAAATGGACTCTTTTGTTGGCACCACTTTTGAGAAGAAAAAAGAAATTGATAAGAAATAAAAATCAATTGGAATTGGAAGAGAAATAGCTCTTGGTGTTCACGATTATAATTTGAAACTTAATTTTCCCATTCAAGCAACGCATCAATTGAGTGTTCAATACTGAACAACTCGATATGCCAATGTAGAGTATCTAAAAATTAAAAAAAAACACACACACACACAAACACACAAATATGAAAATAAACAAAATAATTGAGGGAACAATCATAAAATTAAATCATAATTTGCAATATTGGTACAACTAGTCTTATAGCACAACTGGAATTGATTTAAAACAATTTCTCCTTCACAATTATTAGCTACAAAATAAGAAAGATGATTGACATTGACTCTTGGAAGAGGAAACGATTATGAAAAAAGAACAAGTGTAAGATCTTGATGATCATATAAATTATAAATTGGAAAACACTGTTAAATGTCAAAATCTTGAAGGTAATTTTTAACTTGAGAATGAGAATTGGTTGGAACAACTTCTGAGTTACAATGTTCTTCTTTCCTGCATATGATTTCTTTCTGATTATGAGAATTTGATTGCGCAGAAGATGTTTCAATTTTCTCAATATCAGGATTATTATCATAAATGATTTCATGAATTTCATTGAAATTTTCTTCATTCCCACATGACAAATCAAAACAAGAAGAAATATTAAGCCTAGATTTATTAATTTTAGAAGAATGATCAATTAATAATTCTTTATCCTAGTAAAAACTAATAGGGAGTTTATTTGAATTAATCTCACTACATTCTAGAAAAATATTCATGCAATGAGAAGGTAAATTATTATCAACAAAAATATCAAGATAAAGGGGAAAATGTGAATATGAAGAAATGAATCTACAATATTCTTTTTTAATTTTACAATCATTACTAATTTCAAATTTTTTATCATTCAATTGATTGACTGTGTTCTATCAAAGAATATTGTTTGGCTACCTTTAATTTGATATTGGATCATCATGAAAGTATTCAAAAATTTGTACAATAGGATGTTGTTGAAGCCCCGAAATTCATTGCAACAATATTGGGGGATGACCACCTGGTCCAGACCTTAAAGCAACTCCTTTTCTGTTTGGAATGGTGGTTTTGTTTGCTTCAACTCAATCCGGTTACCTTCTATTGATCTCGAAAATGACTTACAATATGACTTTCATCCACCAATGAAGAAGGGACATCAGATCAGCCCTCTCGTTGATCAGGCAAGAAAGTGATCCTTAAGCTCATCTCGGGCTCAGCCAAGCCACAACTAAAGTTTCCCTCTTTGGGTAGATGATTAAATCTAAATGTAAATATATTCTTTAATGCAAGAAAAAGGACCTAAATCCTAATCCTATCCCAATTAAGTAGATATATATCTAACCCAACTGAGAGAAAGATATTTTAAATGATTGGGATTTAAATATGTCTCCCTTATAATGAATACTAAGCTAACGAAGTAGTTCAATTAACTAACATTATGTATACCAAAAATATATTCTATTCAGATACCTCTTAACTCAAATAATAACCCAACAACAATTAGGAAGAAGTTCAAAAAATGAATAATTGATTGTTTAATCAGTAATTCGAATAATTAAACAATAATATGAGGAAGTAGTTCACACCATATCACTATTTAAACCAGTATTAAAACATAGATTTATGAGTAAATAGTTACTTAGAAATTAGAAGTCAACCCATAAGAGTAGAGATAAACAATAGCATATGATTGAGACAAATTACTCATACCGACCACAGTGCAAAAATAAGAATAAAATGACACATTCCTGCCATTATAAAATGAAGCTGGTATTTAAAACAATAGTATTAGAAATACCAATTTATTGAATCCATTTCTCTGCCTCTTGTCTCCAACAGTCCTTTACATTATTTGAACTTATGTTGTTACAACAAGAACTGAAGAAGTGAAAACGTTGCCCATCATACATAATTCAAAATGAAAAACAAAAATCCTCAATAATCCCTAGATCTGAGATTTTCTCTCCTTCCACTAACAATTCTAAATACCTATTATAAAAGTGTTTTAGAATTCCATAATTTCATAGGAGAGAAGATTTTATTACATTCTACAATGTGTTATTTATAATAGTTTCAAAAGAATTCTTAACAAGCAAGTTTGTTGAAGAATAAATATGTTTAATCAATTTTCATTTGCCAAAAATTCCATTCTTCTATCCTTGGAGCCTTCTCATTGATTGAGATTCTTTTATCTTCATCTCTTCAACTGTTTTCTTGCAAAACAAATCAAAACTAAACTAAAATACAAAAATAAAATCAAAATGCTAAATATGGAATTAAAAAAAAAAATCCAATCAAATTCAATTAAATAAATATTTGAAAATGAAATCTGAGCTTTCTATTGATGCCTGTGATGATATAATTGGTCAAGGAGAACATTGACAAATGTATCAACACTTAGAAGAAGTCGTGGGCAAATGAGAATGCATAACATAAAACTCAGAAAATTGGTTTTGTTTAAAAATTCGAAGCTTGATCTTCTGCCTAATTTTAGGCCTATGAAATGATAAAATCTAGAAATATGATCCATCATTTTATCTTTCCAACAAGTCATCTTGGACCTCATTTGGCCAATTAAAACTCCATTTATGAGCTTTTGAAGTTGGTATATTAAAATTGCCAGAATTTTGGAAATTCTGTTGCATGGGCTGAAAATAAGAATGTTTTTAATTAATTTCTAATCCTAAATTAATTATATTTAATATTTAATTTAATGTGTATTATGTTTTTAATTATTTTACAATTTTAATTAAACAAATTTAACAATTTAATAATTAAAATATTATTATATAATATTTATATTTATAATTTTGAATATATTAAATTTTATAATTATAAGTATAATCTATTATAATTTAATATTATATTTTAATATTTTAAACAAACCATTAAAATCAATCCATTTCAAATACAAACCATTTACGTAGCCATAAATGAGGAGGGTAAGTGGAGGGGTTAATGGAGAGAGGATGGAGTGATAAGGAAGGTGAGTGGAATAGTGAGGTAGAGAGTGGGTGAGGTCATGATGATGTGAGGGTAAGTGAGGTGCAAGTACGGGAGTTATAAGGAGGTTGACCAAAACTTTATGATAAAATTTTAATCCCATCGCATTTTTCTGATCGCAAAATCGCAAGTCACAAAATGAAGAGGTTAATGAAATTGAAATATGTGATATGCAATATCACGATAACGTAATTTCGCAATCGCAATATTTTATCACAATTTTTTTGGAAGGAGGAGATGGGAGGTAAAGTGGGGCCCACATGAATTAACAGTCCTACAAATTGGACTATAGTGACTTTGAGTTTGGCAATTTGTTTTAAAATAACAAATTGGAGTAAATAACCAAGATCCCAAAATGTGTTTTCATCTTTTGTACAAGTTAGTTGGGTCATTTTGTAGGACCGTTAGTGAAAAAATGAAAGAATATTAGTAAAAACTAAATAAGAATTAATATTTACAATGAATAGCTGCTAAACTTAATTAGCTACGGAAAATCAAAATTTTATGCATTTATTTACATTTTTACTCGAGGTGAGAAAACGATAAAACTTCAAAGGAGTTCCATTTACAAACCGGTTGACCAAATGAATTGAAACAAGTATCGATGGGAAGCTAGTTAAAATTCAGTTTCAATAAAACAATCAAAATAGAAATCCGATGAAAAATAAAAAATGAAAAAATTGTAAGTCAATTAACTTAAATGAAAATCATAAAAGATGCTTACCCAAAAATTAATGGAAAGGGTCTCCACTACTTGAAGTAATGGGGGGTGTTGGGCTTTCCCTAGAAGAACTGCATATTAATGGAATTTTGAATTACTGTTTGTACTTGTTGATCTGTGATCTGATTTTCTAAGTTTAGTGCATAATAATTTTAAGATTTCAAGGGAGCCTTTTCTCCAAGATTGTTGCTAATATATTCCTGCATTTGAATAGTAAAAGTTTCCAAGCTTTGAGATTGAGATTCACTGACATGTGAAGATGCATCCTGATCACTATCAATACTGTAGGAAGTGTGCACTAAATGAAGGAATTGATCATACATAATAGAGGTCACTTCATCATCATTTGCTTGCGCCTCCATATTGGAATTCATAATTATGTTAATAAAATTGAAAAGATTTTGAGCAAATAATTTCACATGGCTTATAAATGGGAGGAAGAGAGGAAATATGTTCAAACCAATCTAATAATTCATCTTTCGAAGGTTTATCATCAATTGCAAATTTTAAACAATTTAAATGAAATATGATTGTAAAATCAATAAAGACTCATTTTCAAACCTTCGTAGATCTTCAATTTCATCACATACTTGTTTGTAGTCATAGCCGTTAAATTACAAAAGAACATTGTAATAAACTGATCCCAACCGTGAATTGAGGAAACTGGAAGCGATTGATACTAACTTCTAGCTTTTACTGCAAATGTAAGAGTAAAAATCTTTCATAAAATACCTTCATCAATTCCTTAAAAAGAAAAATATGAATTTTTTTTAATAAATTGAAAGGCATGATCAAAAGAAGAATAATTCCTTTTACCATTAAACTTTATCATCAGGACAAGTTGAAGAAACAAATCCAGCCTAGCATGTTAAATAGACTGAGCAGAGATTCCAATGGCTAATTTAACAGCTAATTTTGCCTAAAGGACCCAAGCAAAATTAGCCGTTAAATTAGCCGTTGGAATCTCTGCTCAGTCTATTTAACATGCTAGGCTGGATATGTTTCTTCAACTTGTCCTAACGATGAACCACGCTGGTTGGTTCAAAACGCGTCGACAAATGTCTGTCTACATGTGATTTACGCCGAAGCTACTCTTTCAACCATTATGAATCATAGAAGCCTCAATTCAACCATTAAACTTTACCTAAGACAAGAGTCTTACCACTTCAAGTGGAGTATTGGAAGATGCATGTCCATGGATACAACTCAAAATTGGAAGTTTAAGAGGAGCCATTATGAATAAAATAAAACTTTAAAACTCCAAATGACAAAAAATTTCAGGCCTCCTTCTAGCGCCAAAAATGTTGAAGGTTCGAAATTCTTTGCCTACAACACTATAAGGGAGACCACCCAGTCCGAACCTTAGAACAACTCATTTTGTATTGAAATGGTAGTTCTGACTCGTTAAACTAGGTCCTATTACTTTTTCCCTATTGATATCAGTTTAATATGTGTCTTTAGTTACCAATAAGTAGGGACACTAGATTGATTATTCTTGCTGTTCAGGTAAGAGGATGACCCTTAAGCTATTTTAATGGCATGACCTGACTACTCTAAAGTTTTGTCTCTTAAAAAGAGGACTTCTAGAATGCAAAAGGTATGATAAAACCTACAAGATCTAATATAAGATGTAATCAATCTAACCTAAATCGATTAAAGGAAAGAGAAATCCTTCTCTCAATCAAAAGCCAATTAACATAACAAAGAAAATAAGCTTTAAATAATTGAAATGAAGATGGAGGAATTAGATCAAGGAGATAGCTAAGAAGACTTGATTCCTCATTAACATAAATACTAACAATTAAACACTTAGTAAATAGTTATATAATAGCTTACTGAAAATATATCCAATTCCTTATTTATCATATGCATAAGAACTAAAAATATTCATAATGAATTACTAAATCAGTTCAAATAAGAGATCATCTATGCAAACAAACCTTTATTATCCTAAATCGTAAGATAGCTTGCCAATCTAATATTTTAATTTTTGTTCCTATGTATATTTCAATTTTCAAATTACATTTAATTTCAAGTCTGTAGAGTAGTCTAAACAAACTTGTTATATGAATTAAGAATTAAAACTCAACAATAGTGGATGAAGCCAACAATTAATTCATACATCTGTAAATGTAAATTGAAAATTTGAGAAAGAATTTGCATCTATGAATTCAACAAAGAGTAGTGCTATATGAAAATCAGTGAAACAAAATTTTACTAATAAAAGAAAATAGAATTACAAATCCTTATAGTATGGTAGTAGTTCACAATATTATGGGCCTACAATTGATCGTTGCTTTGCATAAATGACGTCCTTCTTACAATAGTAGTACATAATAAAGAGAGTTTCTTCACAACCAGATGAAAACCCTTCAATATAGAGCCTTCTTCCCCTCGGATTCCTCTCACCTATAGCTCCAAATCCTCATTATAATAGTGCTTTTGGGAATTCCATAATTGTAGAGAAGAGAAGCCCCTAATACATTCTACAATCTGTTATAATTTTTACAAAAAGAATTCTCAATAAGAAAGTTGTGGAATAATAGATCTGCTCCATCAATTTTCAATGGGCCAAAATCCCATTCTTCTCTTGCTCGATTTTCACATTTTTTTGAACTGGGATTTTGGAAGGAAAGACTCATGTGGAATTAAAAATCTTACAAAATGAACTCCAACCACATTATAATTTTGAGATTTCGGGTTTGGCAATTTGTTTTAAAATAAGAAATTGGAGTAAATAACCGAGATCTCAAAAATGGGTTTTTCAACTATTTTATAATTTGACTGTGTCATTTTGTAGCACTGTTAGTGAAAAATGAAAAAAATAGTAAAAAATTTACTACGAGTTAATATTTACAATGAATGCCTAATTTAATTGCAAAGTTAAAATATTATACATTTTGTATGTAAATTCAACCCACGCAACAAAAATGATCAAACTTCAAAGGAGTGACATTTGCAAATCGGATAACCAAATGAGCTGAAACAAGTATCAATGGAAAGCTAGTGAAAAATAAAATTCAATGAAAGAATCAAAATATAAATTCAACAAAAATGAAAAAATGGAAAATTGGTAAGACAATGAACGCAAATGAAAATCATAATAGGGTTTTAGCCAAAAATTAATGGAAATGGTCCCCATTATTTGAAGTAAATAAGTCAAAAATGTGGGGGTGTTGGGTTCTTCCACTTGTAAATTTTCCCGCGCCTCGAATAGATAGGTCACCAGTAAATCCATCGATACTAGAAACATTTCAAACTTTCCATTTGGCACTATTTTTAAACCCTTCTTGTGATAAATGACGCAATTGATATAACCTATGATCCAAAGATTCCTAATGGGGAAGCTTGCAATCTTTCAACTTGTGAATTCACACAATCTGTGCATAAATAGTATGGCCAATACTCCATGAAAATAGTCAATTGCAGGGATAATCCACAATACTTGGTGCATTATGGTCCTGCAATTTTGTCTTCCTTTAGCACTAGTATTGTCCATATACTTAGCAGATGAGTTTCATTCAAGCGTAGTTGGGTTTAGACGTTTGACATCAAGTTGATAATTGGAAATTGATAAACAATACTCAACATTTTAAACTTTATACTTGATATCTCATGGTGGTCAATACTCCTTCCCTTTGATTGGTGAATGATTGTGTGGCATTCCATTTGTCATTGGATGATTCATTTGTGACGTTGAATGATCCTCCTTTTAAAACCTTGTGTGTTAGGGTTTACTTGACACTATAATTTTTGTTTCCATATATACTTTTTGTTTGTTGTGGGTATTTATCCCACATTGGAGTGAGGAAATAAAGAAAAAACTCTTTATATCCTCTATTGACCACAACACATTTCAACGTGTTGTGCATAAAGTGTGCCTCTCATGGCTTCCTCTGTTGGCTTCTTGACTTGGCACTTTGAACGATGGCTTGTAAGTGTTGTGTTGGATTGTAGATTTGGCACTTTGTAAACTTGGTGCTTGGTGGAAATGAAGAGAGATTTGGCCTTGGGACCCATACTTTTAGAAAAAATTCAATAAAGACCCATACTTTTAGAAAAAAATTAATTCAATAAAGACCCATACTTTTAGAAAAAATTCAATAAAGACCTGTTAATGAACCAAATATCCATTTGAAGACTAAAAGTAGACCTGTTAATGAACCAAATGGCTTCAAAAAGTAGACCTGTTAATGAACCAAATATCCATTTGAAGACTAAAATGACTTTTAGAAACCATTTTATTTTTTATTTTCCAACTAAAACAAATTTTCCCCAAACCTTCTTTGTTGCCAATATTGGTGAAATTAGTGCTATGGAATAGTCAGAGCTTCAGGCGCTACAAAATAATCTTGCAATGCCCATGAACCTGCATAAAATTTATATAGTGCTAACAACTGGCTCTAATGGGGATGTTAACCTCCCTATGAGGTTCCAAGAACATCATATACCATGTGCTTGATCCATTGGGCTACTCCAAATCTTTAACATCTACAAACTATTCTGAAACATGTACTTTCTCTTACAACCAATTTATTCCACAAACTAAAAATAATGTTGAAAACCTCATTGCTAAAAACCAAAACTACACGCTGCTGAAAATGATGCTCGAATCTGTGGGCTTATTTAAAATTAAACCAGCCTACACTAAGCTATTGAAACATCTGCTAAATCAAATAACATTGAAATGCCAATATAACTAGTCAAATAACTACTCAGCTAACATGGCAATCTAACTGTGCTTCAACAAGATCAAAATTAGAACATGCAACAACAAAGGCATGTGAGGATATCTTTTTCATAGTGAAAACATGGTTGTGGATTTAAGCTGAGAAATCATTCCATATACTCAACTACATGATCGAGAAAAAATATTTTGTTTTTTGATCATCGAGAAGTTCTATAATTTGATTACCATGACAAGATTGCCTATATGTGTTGTTCAAATCAGACCCAAGTTTCAACTGTATATTTTTAACTTCATGTTTAAATACATATAATTCTTCAATATTAGTAACTAAAGGCATTTAGCAAAGGTCCTCAAAAATTGATTTTGATCTTGAAATTTGTAACACTGAATTTGAATATTTAGGACCTGGATGTCCTTCTCAAGTTTGTGAGAAAACTCCTCTAAAAAGGAAATTTTATCTTTAGATATTACATTAGAATTCATCACAAGCTTACCCAGATCAAAAAGAAAAAATGACTCAATAATGGTGGTGGTGGATAAATTAAGAAAAAATTCTCATTTCATTCCAGTACACTATACGTACAAGACTGTCCAAATTGCTAACATTTTTATGAAGGAACTATTTAAGTTGCATAGCATACCCAAAGTGGTAATTTGTGATACGGATGTGAAGTTTATGTCTATTTTTTAGAATTCTCTTTTGAAGGTTTGGGAACCCAGGTTCAATTCAGTATTTCCTATCACCCACACACTCATGGGCAGACATAAAAAAATGATGGGAAGACAGAATGAGTAAAACAAGTTTTCGAAGACATGTTAAGGATGTATGTTATGAAATAGGCAACCAAGTGGGAGGAGTACCTCCACCTCATTGGATTTGCATATAGCAATAGTTATCACGACTTGTTAAAAATCCAACCTTTTGAGGTATTATATGGAAGGAGGTGCAGGACACCTACTAGCTAGAGAAACCTAGAAGATAAGTTAATCTTAGGACCAAACTTGTTAATTGACATGGAACAAATAGTAAAGAAAGTTCGACAGAACCTAGAGGCTTCCCAAGAGAGAATGACTTATAGGGACCATGTATATGTAAGGGTTAAACCCAAGAGAAGCACCCTGAGATGGGTAGGTTGTACTAAATTAGCCCCCCATTACTGTCGACCATTCCAAATTTTGGAAAGGAGAGGACTTGTATCTTATGGACTTGCACTAAGTAGTCACATACGAGTCCATAATGTATTTCAAGTATCATTTTAAAAAATATGTTTATGAGACCAAACACATTATTAAGTGGTAGAAAATACAGGTAAGACTCTATGGAAAGTTCAAATCTATGAACATATGTATATTGGGTTGTTTGTTCTTGTTTCATATATAATCAATATCCAATATGAAGTAAATATTGTCGTGTGAATGTATGACAGGTCGAACTGGATGGAGAGTTCCTAGTAGAACCTCTACTCATCCTCGATCAAAGAGAAATAATACTACAGAATCTAGTTGTCACCAAAGTTAAAGTGTAATGGGAGCACTTTAGCCTAGAGGAAGCCACCTGGGAGGATGAAAATTTTATGCAGGAAGCATATTCGAACTTATTCCTGAACCAAAAATAAAACATCACGCACAGTGATTTGCATAATGGGGGAGGATGTAACACCCCCAGTTGTGTGGTTAATTTTTTTTTCTTTTACTGTATTGGGTAAATAATTTCTAAATTGATGGAACTTGATGGATTTTAGGATATTGAAGGAAATCATTTTAATTTTTTTGCTCTTATAAAACTATACATATTTCATAATCATGAACACTTTTGGTAATTTACAGGGAAAAGACCCATGAAGCAGTTTTTAACTACCAAAAAATTGTAGAAAATTACTCTTTTCCCTCTCCTTTGAGATAAAGGATCTCAGTGGGAAAAGGAGCCAAGGAAGGAAGATGAGAGAAGGTGGAGGAATCTGAAGACAAAAATAAAAGGGGAGGCAAAATGTTGCCTACAGGGTATTCTTGACCAAGGCTAAGAGCTAGTGGAAGCTTTGAAAAACCTAGATCAGGTTGTGAGTCTTGGGCTAGACTAAGCAGTCTCGACCCGTGATGGCACTAACATGTGAGACACTATCTACATTGTTGTTCTGGAAGTGAAAAGGCTCAACGGAGAATTTGGACGTAATTTCCAAATTCAAAGGTTGGGAGGTCTAGTCTTCCATAGAGAAATTTCCAGGCTGTTGAAAGTCATATGAGTGCTCTTTACTAATGAAAACCCTAGAGGACACAATAAATTGTAGGAACTAGAAGTCATTGCTTTGACAAAGAATGTTGAATGATTTTCCTACTGTGTTATAGTTATATCTTTTAAGGAAAAGATTGTTGGGTTTCTTTCTATGGGGTATTCATTTCATAATGGAAAGTCTTTGATATTGTAATTGTGCTAATGTTTATTTTGATTTTTGGGTATAGTATAAAGATTTTTTTCTTACTCTATGCCACCACTTTAAAAATTTTTTTTAACTAATCTCCTTAATTAATCCCTTAGTATATCTAGAACGAAATAAATAGAGAAATATTGGGAATTGATAACTGGTACTAAGGGAGTTAAATCCAACAATGTTGTGAAACTTACAGTATCATAAAAGGCCATGGTGGGGAGAATGTACATAACAAATCCCTAAAAACACATGACTTGGAATTACAAGAAACAAACAAAGAGAACATATGGTAAGTGTAAACCTTGGTTGCACAAATAAATGTTTAGAACATGAGGAAAAAACCTTGAACAAATAAAATGTTATATAGAGAAATATGAAAAGTTAAGTAAAATCACTTTGTCCAAAATCCAATGTAACCTCAATAATCTTGATGTAAAAGAATGACATTAAATTGTATAATATTAAAGCAATGTAAGAATTAGTTTAGACCTATACAAATTGAGCTCAGTCAATACCCAACAACTGGTGCAAACTTACATGACCAAAATTACACATTTAAACACCATAGAATCCATATGACATGATATATATATATAATATAATTATATATATATATATTCGTTGAAATTCAAACGTATAAAAGGAAACACCTTTACGCAATGGAATTTTACATTCTAAACATATAAATTCATAAAACCTATTACAATAACATGTATAATAACCATAGTGATTTTAATAGTTAATTATAGGTCGGATAGAATCACTATTCCAGAAATGTTCGATGCCTAATTGATAGGCCTCCTGCATATATCAAATTCTAATACTCTAGCTCACAACCATCTCTCGACCTCCTAAAAAAATATAAGACTTTTGTTAGGGTTAACTTTCCACTCTAGCAATGACCGCAACCAAGTTAGGGTTAAATCATGAGCAGTCAGATTAACAATTATTTTATATAAAACAATTTTTATACCCGTATTATTATTATTAAATAATTTATATTTTTATAAAATTTTATTATTTAATATAGACATAATGACATTCACCTAATTTATTTGTGGCTAACAATAAAATATTTTTTTTAATTAATATACTCTAAACTTACAATGAATTGCATAGGATGAATTATATTATTGTTACGTCATACCTATCAACTCCATAAGCAATTAACTACGTAGCCCATTAACATTAAAAATAATTTACTTTTATCGAGATATTTTAAAATTAAAGTGGAAAATAAGATATTGTATTTATTCCATCCACTTCTTTTGTTTTTGCTATTTTTTTTAATGAGTTACTTTATTGTCACAACAAAAATTCCACTTTAAAATTCCATATTCCATATAATTAAATATATAATTTAATCAATCAATTATTAAAATATTCTATACAATTTTATTTTAATATATATTAATATTATATTATTATTTCTATTTATTTATAATTTTTATTTATATTAATAATTTATATATTTTTATTATGAATCTTATTCCCCAATTAATACCTATATATTACCAATTTATATCTATCTATTCTTCATAGCCTCAATTATTTAATGATACATAATTTAAATTACTTTGTTTTTCTTATATAAATTTGAGATATGATTATGACATTAAAATATTTTATTTATGACTAACAACAAAATGTATTTTTTTATTGATATATTTTTATTTTAAATATTACATGATACCTAAATATATACATATCATGTGATATCAATTAAATTATTTTTATATGGAATTGTAAACTCTATATAAAGGAAATATTAAAAACTATTTTATTCTACTTTTAATTATTTTTTCTCCATATAAAGTGGATGTAAAGTGGATGTAAAATGAGGGTGGTAATTGAAGTATTTTATTTATCGTTGACCTTGATTTTTTTTTATTACTAGTTTTTTAA
This sequence comes from Pinus taeda, assembly GCA_000404065.3. NCBI lineage: Eukaryota > Viridiplantae > Streptophyta > Pinopsida > Pinales > Pinaceae > Pinus > Pinus taeda. Next base: position 119,583 of record APFE031466972.1, read on the forward strand.
TTTGTTAATCTAAGTATTATTTTATTATTTTTAAATGTAAATATTACCGTGATATTGAGTTGAATTGAAGAGAACCCAATAATAAAATAATACTTACATTAACATATTAAAAATTAGTAATAACAAAAAAAATTAGTGTTTGGCATAAATAAAATCTTCAATTTTGACTTTAATTTTAAATCATATTTTGACACCTCTTAATTTTGTACTAACCCCATGTTGATAATTTAAGGTCAAATCCTTGATAGTTACGACATTCTTATTGCAATATTGGAGCTCATTAACAGGTATGAGAAGTATCCCTTCTTCATCTTCATCACTACCGGGGGAGCTCCTAAACACTTCATGGGAGGTGCTCTCTTCTTCTTTAGAGTAACCCTAATTTGCTATTGCTACTAAATTAGGTTTATCTATATCACTACTAGATGCATTTCTATCTTCAAAACCTTCACATGAATATGTAGAAGATAAATCACCTATATTTTACATTTATCACATAGCAATAGCATACCTCTTGAATAGCATAGCCTTTCTTCTAATTCTTCATCATCCTCTTAAGAGTGATGAGAAATAACTTGTGCATTAAGAGGAAGATCTTTGATCTCCTCAACATGTTTTTTTAGGATGCTTTTTCCATATTCTTCCTTCTCTTATTATATTTATCGTTTCCAATATGAGCATCTACATGTTCTAGTTCACTACTTGAGAAACAAGGTTATACAGACGTTGTGATCTTTCAAACATTTCCTTTGTTGTCTCACAATGCCTCATATTAATAGCATGTAGCTTTGATTGTCATTTCATGATAATATCATTGGCCTCAGCATTGAACTTGTTCCTCTTTCCATATATGATAGACAACTAAATATCTTAATGGATTACCATCAAATATGCTTCCGTTCTAATATTTCATTGCTTATAGTGTGATTCATTGAAAAAAATGGAACACTCTTTGGTGTTAGCCAAACTTTATTAGTTATTGTTTCCCTTTGATTTACCTTTGAGTGGTTAAACTGTTCCTCAAGGAACAATGCTTAAATACCAATTGTTGGAAATAATATTAAGAACTTAGAGGGAGGGGGTGAATGAATATTTAGGCTAATTTTAAGTTTTATTCTAGTTTATATTCAATATTCAAACTTGGAATTTATTGTGTGAGAAGCCATTAACAAATCATAATAGCATCCATATGAATAAACACAAATACAGACATCATGAGTAGCAGACAGATGAGACACAAAGGTTTAACATAAAAACCCTTCCAGAAGAAAATCCACCAAAGCTATTTGTTATTTAATGTAAATATGAGCTCCTACTCTATTACATTAATTTGTTTTTGAGTCACCACTCATAGGAAACACCAACTACCTTTGATTTTTTTCTATCTCCCACAGTAGGAAGCACCAAATCACTTATTTTGCACATAGTTTATTAGCTTACGAGAAGCACCAATTGAAGCACTAACTTCATGGATTTGTTGCAAGCGCCAACTTGTAGCTCCTTGGATTTATGCTAGCACTAAATTGTAGGAGACACAAACCCCCAAGATTTCATCAGATGCCCACAAATATGGAAGCACCAACTCCCTATATATAGGATCCAACTCCCACTCAATAAGGAAATCTTTGCTCCCTGCAATTAGCAACCACTCTTCCTGATTTCAGTGCTTTGTTCTCCTATGCAATCTTCTCTTTATTCTATCCACACAACATTCCTTGTCCACACTTCAATAACTCACTATTCTCAACTCTCATTCATTATGCACATTTCATCTCTTACCCTTCAACATTTTAGAAACATACATTATCTCAGTGCTTTCTGTTCTATGAGCTCTCTCGGTCATTCACAATAGCACATGCACACTAAGGGACCCCATTTCGACACAGGAAAACTCTCAACCCTTCTCTTCTACATAGACACTCTCGACCTTTCCCAACAACATGGGAACACTTTCGGCCCTTCACTTCTACATAGGCACTCTCGACCTTTCCCCACAACACGGGCACACTTTTGGCCCTTATCTTCTACATAGAAACTTTCAAATTTTCCCAACAACACAGACACAATTGGCCTCTTCTCAGTAGTGCTCACCCATAGATTTCTTAACTCATGTCTTAAACTATGTTGCATTCTGCCCATTTTTCTCAATTACAATCCTGGGTTTTGTTCCTCTGCTGCACATGAAACATTGTAGTTCCTACTATCAATTTCACTACTCGAGATTGTACTCAAACATGACTCTCATTGAAATATGTTAACAAGAATATTCCAATTTAATTTTTCCTTAAATTAAATTGTGAATTAAAATCGAATTTAGTCTTAACAACTACATGGAAATAATTAATTAATTTATTTTAAATTAATTAGTTGGAGAAATTCAAGTTAGAAGTCTTTTTGAAGTCATGTAAGAGTTATCCCTTAAATCAAGGAGATAAGATTGAGTTATATTTAAGTATTAGAGGGTTTAAGTATTGCATTATATTAGATATCATTTTTGAGATTCAACTGCGTTAAGTAAGTCATTCACGTATGACCATTTCCATGAGAGGTAGCCGTAACTGACTAATTTCTCATGATTTTAAATAGTTCACTTAGCACTCATTACATCAGGTGATGCTCACAGGGGTGAAGAAGTGGGAATGAAACTAGTGAAATGAATCACAGAGCGTCAATCATCACTTCCGGGGCTCTCATTAATGCACTCAACTAGTGCTACTCCAATTAACTAAATATTCCCTCATCAAAACCTCATGCATATCTATTCTGAGAAAGACCGAGTTGAGGTTAATGTTCAAGGAAAATGTACTATCAGTTGCATGTGCTTTCTCATGAAGAAGACTCATGCATGCAGTCAAGGATTTATCCTTGAGGATTGCACAGTTTTGAAGGACGGGTTTTCCACTTGGTAAGAGGCAAACCATCCACAAGGAATAGTGCAAGGAAATAGGAGCTTGGAGGGAAGAGAGGAAGGCACGAGAGAAGCCAAGATTGCCTATGAGCATCTATGAGGATTGTACTGAGAGCTCACAAGCTGTGAGAGCTAAGGCTTTGTATAATTCCTATGTGTTTCCACCATGTATGATAATACAATACTGTGGGGTTTTTATCTAAGGATTTCCCCAAAAGTATTTTCATGTGTATTGTGCTATTGATTCTTCTTCTTCTGGTTATATTGTTCAGCTCGATCTTTAAGCTTCCACAAATTGATAATAGAAGTAGGTTATAGTATTCTGCTTTGATTTAAATTGCAGTATCGGGTTAACCTATTAGATATTTTTCTACATGGTATAAGAGCTGTGAATAGTATACTGAGAAGAGAATTCGAAGTTTTAAGTTTGAGGTTGCAAGTACAAATCGAATTCACATCATAATTCAAGGTTGGCCAATGGTGTTCTATGGCTTGAGACTTGAGTACGCCTTGGAAGGTAGCTCGAATTACATAGCATGGAAAGATAGAATGGAGGTTGTATTAGAAGACAATGGCTTGAAGGAATTCATTGATCGATAAATCCTAAAGCCAACTTCAAATAATGCACAAGAGTTGGCTGAGTGGAAGAAGTGTGTGGCGAAGGCCAAACGGATCAAGGGTTCGAGACCATACTATCTCAAGTCTCCATGGGAAGGATACTCCATTTTCGATGTGGAATACATTGAAGGACCTCTACTAGAACAGTAGTGACCAGAGGAAATTGGTGCTTTAGGATAAGCTTCGAAGAAGCAACATGGAGAAGGGCAATACTATTTCCACATATCTGAACAAGCTCACCACCTACAGAGATGAGCTAGGCAGTGTGGGAATAACTACTGCTGATGATGATATGGTGAGCCTCACTCTCCTTGGCCTTCCAAAGAGTTGGAATAGCTACTAGGACTCTGTGAATGGAAGGGAGAAACTGTCGGATTAGGAACGACTATGGTTAGATCTTATGCAGGAGGAGATCAAGTAGAGCACATAAGATGGTTCTTCATCCAAGAATGATGATGAAGAAAATATGGCCTTAGCAAGTAAGGCAAGGAAAGGGAAGGGGAAGGCTTCCCATTTCAAATCAAATTCTCCTCATGGAGGGAAGAATGGTGACATGTCTAAAGTAATATGCTTTAATTGTCACAAGATGGACATTATGTGACTAATTTCCCATAGAAGAAGCCCAAGAAGGGATCCTCAGAAGGATCGGAAGGTCAAGCATTAGCCTCTTAGTTTGAAATGGACTTTACCCTCATCACATGCATGGTGTCATCGATGATGGGTTGTGTTTGGTATCTTGATAGTGGAGCTTCATTCCACATGACCGGTGATAAAAATTTATTCAGTGCCTTGGAGGAGAAAGACCTCAAGATGCACATAGAGATGGGTGGTGATGAAAGGTATAGTATTTCAGGAGTGGACATGGTTTCTTTTCAGAGGGATCATGGAGCTCCCATCACCTTAACAGATGTGATGTATGTGTCTGGGCTAAAGAAGAGCTTGGTATCGGTCGTGATGTTACAGGACAATGGCTACGATGTTGTCTGCAGTAAAGGAAAGGCATTCCTAAGACACATAGTCGTGGGTTAGACCAAGAGGATAGGGATTCGGGTGAAGAATCTCTATAAACTAGAGGTAGATGATTATGCAGCATTTAGTACAAAAGTATAATTGGTGTAAAGCCAAGACATTGGTGAGTTTTGGCACAAGGAGTTGGGCCATTTTCATCATGGGGCTTTGAAGATAATGCAACAGATATCTATAGGACTTCACAAAGGTAAACTTGAGCAAGTTGAAACATGCAAAGGTTATACCTTCCGAAATTACACCAAGTCTTCCTTTCATGATCGAGACAGTTAAGTAGAGGCTATCTTAGAGCAATTTCATAATGATTTGTATGGACCATTCTTGATAGTATCCATAGCGAAGCAAAGGTATTATGTGATTTTAGTTTATGACTATTCTTGTAAATGCTGGATTTAGTTCATGCAGAAGAAGGACCAAACTTTCACAAAGTTTTGTGAGTTCAAATCTTTTGTTGATAAAGAGTCAGGGAAGCAACAACTATGGAGAATATGTCTCTTGAGAAGCAACAACTATGGAGAATATGTCTCACAAGAGTTTAAGGACTTCTATGCAGTGGATGGAATTAAACGAGAATTGACATCACCTCATAACCCACAGCAGAATGGGTTGGTCGAGAGAAAGAACATAACAGTTGTAGAGAAAGCATGGGCAGTGTTGCATGACCAAGGCCTACCACTTCACTTGTGGTATGTGGCATGCAACACAACAGTCTATTTGCATAATAGAAGCCTGCACCACATACTTGGGATGAAGACACTAGAGGAAGCTTTCTCCAGTAAGAGACTAGATGTGGGTCACTTTAGGATCTTTGCCTCATCAGTATATTTCCATGTGACAAAGAATGCATGGAAGAAGCTTGAGCCGACAACAGAGTTGGGGATATTTGTGGGGTACACTCATACACCTCACAGCTATCGGGTGTACTTGCTGAGCAGTTGGAAGATAGTGGTTCACAGAGATCTTAAGTTTGATGAGCAGAAGGCCATGTGAGCTTCCCTTGAGAGCGAGCTCTAACTACAAGCTATGGAGGAACTATTGGTTCCTAAGGAGGAGGAGCCTCAGACTGATGCGGAGCAGCCACATGCAGAGGTTTTAGGAGTGGAGACATCCACTCAAGTAGAGTCTTCCAAAGACGGACGAAAGTACACAAGAGAAGTTGATACGTTGTTGGAGGATGTGAGAGAGGATGTGGAAGCACCATCTTCTCAACACAGACAGAGGAGGTCACTTGAGAGGTACACTAGATACATGGCCCTTGTTGAGGAATGTGTTGGGACTAAGCCATCTTCCTTTGAAGAAGCAATGCAACGACCCTTTTTGGGTTGATGCTATGGTGGAGGAGTATGACTCCATAGTTCATAACAATGTTTGGAGCATGGTTCTAAGACTAGAGAACAAGTGAGTTGTGAGTTCTCGTTGGCTTTATATTTTGACAGAGGAATGAGATGCTGACATTTTGACAAAGGCATTGTCAAAGTGTAAATCCAAGTTCCATAGAGACAGGATTAGGGTGGCAGATAATCCATTTATTTTTGAGAGGGAGTGTTGAAATATAGCAACAAGAATATTCCAATTTTATTTGTCCTTGAATTAAATTGTGAATTAAAATCAAATTAGTCTTAACAGCTACTTGGAAATAATTAATTAATTAATTTTAAATTAATTAGTTGGAGAAATTCAAGTTAGAAGTCTTTCTGAAGTCATGCAAGAGTTATCCCTTAAATTAAGGAGATAATATTGAGTTATATTTAAGTTGTAATTAGTTAACTCAATTTTCTGAGTTAAGTCCAGTTAAATTAGTTCCAAACTATTGAGGAACTAATAGTGAGTTAACAGTCAGTTGATGCATTAATACACTCAACTAGTGCTACTCCAGTTAACTGAAGATTCCCTCATCAGAAACTCATGCACGTCTATTCTTAGAAAGACAAACTTGAGGTTAATGTTGAAGGATAGTGTATTATCAGTTGCATGCATTTTCTCATAGAGAAAACTCATGCATGCAATCAAGGATTTATCCTTGAGGATTGCACAGTTTTGAAGGATGGTTTTTCCACTTGGTAAGAGGAAAATCATCCACAAGGAACAACACAAGGAAATAGGAGATTGGAGGGCGGAGAGGAAGGCAGGAGAGAAACCAAGATTTCCTGTGAGCATTTGTGAGGATTGTACTGAGAGCTAGCAAGCTATGAGAGCTAAGTCTTTGTATAATTCCTATGTATTTCCACCATGTATAATAATACAATAGTGTGGAGTTTTTATCTAAGGATTTCCCCAAAAGTATTTTCATGTGTATTGTGCCATTGATTCTTCTTCCTCTAGTTATATTGTTCATCTCGATCTTTAAGATTCCGCAAATTGATAGTAGAAGTAGGTTATAGTATTATGCTTTGAGTATCGGGTTAACCTATCAGAGTTTTTTCTACAACTCTCGCTCATTTTGTTGCATCTAATACATGAAAATTACAACCACATTAAATGGAATATTGGGATCTAAGCACTTCTCCATGTTGAAACTCAATTCTCAGTTCATCTGTGTACCACAGTAAGGCTCTCCATTATTCAAGATTACTTTATAGAGATCAGCATGTACCTCATGCATGACTCTCCTGTTTTGTGATTAGAGCTTCTCCCCTTAGTAATATTTTCACTCGAATTCTTCATGTCATGTAGGGAAGATCAGAGATGGCTTATTTCTATTCATTTCAGGCTCCACTAACTATTTTGTGCATCGTGGTTCTTGTTTCCTTGCATGAATACTTCTCAGCAATTGTCTTTGAAGTTATTTATCAAATCTGACTATCGACTTGTTTTCATGCTCATATGTGCTAAGCTCTTAACCAACTATTGACTCATACATGCTTTCATAATCAACTCATGGGAAATATGACACACAATGCCTAAGGTTTGTTGATTATTTCTATTTATTAAGCATATGTTGCTACCCCAAATCCTAACAATTCTTTAAAATTAATTGCATACAACTTATGGGCTATCTCCATTATGAGTTCCATCGACTAACAATTCCGTCAATTTTTGTTCCTTTGATTTGGTCCACTTTCCACCTGTCGATATGCCTTAGCACCATGCCCCTGGAACCTTTACCTTTTTTCCTCCAATGGACTAGGTGATGTGACCTTTAACTAGGCCTCTAGTTGCTAAGTTGCTTTGCTGACCTGCATGGGCTTGATTTCCCTCATAGCCTTTCACGCCCCTAGCTCTCTGTGGTAGGTATAACTTAATGTTAGTGCTTTAGCTCATAGCCCTATTTCGAAAACCTATGGTCTCCCCCCCTAGTAGGTTGCACTGTAAGGTGGGGTAGTCCTAATTTAATGAGATTTAATAGCATCACACCTGGACTAACCCACTGTCCACCTGTCGACCTCTTATAATTAGAAAATCCATGACCCCACTAGAAATGCTTGACTCTCAATTACAATTGCTTCCTAGCTTTCAACCTTCTAGGGATTGTTTCTACTAGCCTAACTCTCGACTATCTAGGTCACTTATTAATAAATTTCTAGGCTTCTAGGCTTCCAAGCAGTCTCGGCTAAGGAGCTCCACCATAGTTGGAAAAACTACCAAACTAGCATTCCATTAAAATGTCTCCTAGCTACTTTTTTCACTACAAAAATGTTTGTCAATACCTTTTGATCTAGGAGGCCATTTTTTGACTTCCATCCACTGTTGGAAATATCTTTTTGCACACAATCAAACTATGCCATTATTAGTACCATCTAAGCTAACATCTTGATGCAAAAATTCCTCCAAATACTACGTATCCCTAACCATCATAGGAACAATATTTTAGCTTATTACATCATCTTACTAGTATGATGGTTCTCTGCCAGAGACTGCAGCAACCATGGGACTCCCCTGAGCTTAACACACCATGGACACCAATCCGGTCTAGGTGACATCAATGCCAACATACTGAATGCCATTGGCCATTAAAACAAGGAAAATCATCCAACACATCTCCCCCATGGGTGTTGACATCAATTCTAACACACTCACTACCACAAGCCATCCATGCAATGCTAACTGTCCAATAGATAAAATATCTTAATGGAGGTTTTTGTGTGGAGAATTATTTAGATAATTGTCTTTAATATCCATCACATAAATATATTTATTTTTGATGTGTTTCAAACCAACCAATGTGATTCATAAATAGGACCAAAGGATGAAGAGACTCTAATCTATTAGGGGTATAAAGACTCTAATCTATTAGGGGTATAAAAATCCTTACAATGCTTTAGAAAAGTTAGGTCAAATCTTCTCTTTGTTACCTGTAAGCACAATAATTCAAGTAAGTGAACCCTAATTGTAGTATACGAAAGGGATACTTCAATCAAAGTTCACTTACTTGAATTCTTGCATTTACAGGTAATGAAGAGAAAAACTAATCTAATTTTTTTAAAGCATTATAGGGATTTTTATACCCCTATTAGATCATATTTCTTCATCCTTTCGTCCTAATTATGAACCACATTGGTTGGTTTGAAACATGTCGACAATCAATATATTTATGTGATGGATATAAAAGACAATTATCTAAATAATTCTACTCACAAAAGCCTCCACTCAGACATTTTAACCCTATACAGAAGGCATACTGCAATAAAAGTTTCCTTACTTGAATGCTTGCACTTACATGTAACAAATAGAAAAACTTATTTAACTTTTTTGAAGCATTGTAAGGATTTTTATACCCGTATTAAATTAGATTCTCTTCATCTATTCATCTTGATGATGAACCACATTGGTTGGTTCAAAATGCGTCAAAAATCAATATGTTTATGTGATCGATCCATAAGATAATTATCTAAACAATTCTACTCACGAAAGCCTCCATTCAAATATCTTAACCTTATACAGAAGGGATATTGCAATCAAAGTTCACTTACTTTAACACTTGCACTTACAAGTAATGAAGAGAAATTATTATTTAACTTTTCTAAAGCATTGTAGGAATTTCTATACGCCTATTAGATCAGTTTCTTTTCATCCTTTCATCCTAATGATGAGTCACATTGATTGGTTCGAAAAATCAAAATATTTTTGTGATAGATCCGTAAAACAATTATCTAAATATTCTACACACAAAAGCCTCCATTCAGATATTTTAGACCTATATGGAAGGAACACTACAATAAAAGTTCGCTTACTTGAATGCTTGTTCTTACAACTAATGAAGGGAAAATTTGATCTAACTTTTCTAAAGCATTGTAGGGATTTTTACACCCCTATTAGATCAGAGTATCTTCATCCTTTTGTCTTGATGATGAACCACGTTGGTTGGTTCGAAATGCGTGAGAGATCATTATATTTATGTGATGGATATGGAAGACAATTATCTAATGATTCTACTCACAAAAGCCTCCATTCCTATATTTTAGCCCTATATGGAAGAGACATTGCAATCAACATTCACTTACTTGAATTCTTGCACCTACAGGTATGGAAGAGAAAATTTCATCTAACATTTATAGAACATTGTAGGAATTGTATACCCTTATTCAATCATATTCTCTTCATCTATTTTTCCTAATGATGAACCACATTGGTTGTTTCAAAATGTGTCAATAATAAATATATTTATGTGACAGATCCAGAAAATAATTATGTAAATAATTCTACTCACAAAAGCCCCCATTTAGATATATTAAATGATATTATTTTACGCTTAAAATTTATATGTAGTGTAATATCGTTTTAGTTATACTAGCATAGATCCATCTTAACTCCAAATCTATCAAGTTCCTAGATGGGTCAAATCTCTTAAAGTGCTAACTTTTCCTCAAGCTTTAGACTCAAAAAAGAGGTTTGGCCCTTGAGAGATTTGATCCCTCTCACCGCTTGATATATTAAACATTAACTTTAGATATACCAAATGTTGAAAGGAATCAAATCCCTTTGTATTTTAGTAAACCCTAAGTTAATATCGATCTAGGATGGTATTTTAGTTACATGAGAGGCCCTCTCTAGCCCAATATGGTAGATATGTTATAATTTAATGTAATGTAAATATTTAACTTGGTAAAAAAAGAATAACCCTGTTTATTTATTTTTCCAATGTGGTTCAAGGATACTAGAGATCTGTGGCTGCTATCTCCATGGAAACTATCTAGAAAGATATACTCAAGGGGTCACTTCCATGAGAAACCAAGTGTTGTGGAGAATTGTCTACTCAAAGGGGTCACTTCCATGAGAAACCCTAAAAGTGTCGTGGAGAATTATTTTCCTCAAGGGTCCCTTCTGTTATCACTCCAGGAAACTCTCCTAGGTTGCAGCTCGGAGATGCTTGGTAACATATAATCTTCAATATTGTTCTCTCAACTATTGGAAAAAATGATGGTTTGGATCAAGTCAGATAACCATTTCAACTATGTTTTTACTCAAGACATGCATGAACACCCTCAACTTACAAGGCTTTAGACCACTAATGCTCAATAGTTTGTAGATTAAATGAATGGATGGAGAATATTGACCATATTGGTAGATGCATATATAACCACATATGAATGACCAGCTACAGGCAATAAAGAAGCTTGTAAATCTAATTTATCAATGCAAAGATAATATGATAGTTATCTGGCATTAGATACAAAAGAAACATGAACAACCTGTTCAAGTGCAAGCTTAGAACAGAAGAGAAAATGGAATATTAAACATATAATAGCAAAAGAAGCTTATATTGCTAATGAATGAAGATAAGAAGCTTGAGTATCAAAGTATCAATAGTCTCCAAAAGTTGAACCATTGTTACATCTTTCTTTTAGCCATTTATAGGCCTTTATAATGCTCCTAAGCTCTCAAAGGCTCAGAGTGTCTTAATATATCCTCTCTGTCTTGTTAACTATTTGATTCCCTGAATAGGCAAGCATGGCTCAGAGGTTTTCTTCTTATGAAAGAGGAAAAACCACATTCTAGTATTTTGGTTGCACTCGCAGGGAGCTCTCTTGTGCCAGAGATGCCCCATAATCATTTCTGTTGTTTTTTTACTGTGTTTCATTGTGATTTTTCCTCTTCTTCCCTTTGTCTATCGGTCGTTGTCTCCCGGCCGAATCCCTCTTTTGGTGTGGAGACATTATTGCACAATGCCTCTAAGGATGGTTGGCCACCTGTAGTGTTATGAAACCAACTCACAAAAAGATAGAAAAGATAGATCAACGCCTTAGAATTCAGCCTCTTTGAGGGGGAAACTTCCTTTTACATTGCATAAATGAATAATTCTTGGATGATACAAATGAAAAGACCTCCTTTCTATATATAGGAGTCTAAGGGGTCATAATATA